>JAOXJP010206641.1:0-11961 GCA_025762735.1 Platanus orientalis
GCTATATACTATTGATAATTTTAATATAATTATTATATTATATATAATACATATATATTATGTAAGTAAAAGTTCGGGCCTCGGGTAACTCAAGCTGGGCTTTTCCGGGCCAATTTGAGGGCCAGGCTAGGGCCGGCCCATGCCCACCCCTAATAATTGGGTCATAATCATGATTCAAAATTTAGCCAAATTTATTGAAAATTTTCAAAATTTCTCGACTTTTAAATTTGACAAGATAAAATGCTAAGGGAATATTAAAAAATTCAAAATTTTATCAAAATTTCAGCGAAATTTTTGTTGATATTAGTGAAATATTGACAAAATTTTGTTGATTTTATAAAACTTTGGTAGAATTAATCTGTCTAAGCTAAAATCCATCACAAATCCATTATTTGCTATTATTTTTGTTTTTTGTTGATTCTAGAATAAAAAAAATAACAACTCAACTCCAATTTTTTGTGCTAAAAGCATAATACAAAATTTCAGACAAATTTAGAAGGTCAAAATAAAAAATGAAGGAGCCCATTTTCCCCCAAAATTTCTTCAAAATTGAGGTGAAATAATTCTCTCTTTCTCAAAATATTGTGTAGGGTAATATGTTAAAATGTATAACTTTAGTAAATAAAAAATCTCCTATCTTAATGAAACTTTAAAATATTTTAATAACCAATCTTAAAAATTAATATATGCATTATTGCAAAAATTAATATACATCAAATATGCTTTATAACTTAATCTATCATAACATAAAAATGATTATATCTTATCGACAACAGTTATATTAGTGTCTTATTGCTCTTCCACTTGTTATATATATTTGTGTTTCTTTTTTTAATTTTTTGATTAATGAGTGTGTGATCATGCTTATTAATCAGAAGTAATACTTTTTAATATTTTCATAAATTTTCTAATATTTTGAAATGAAACATGGAAATGTTCCTGAAATTTCCAAGGTAAATGTTCATTGGAATCGAAATTTTGAATCTTGGGCATAATGATCATTCATTTGCATTACCAAAAGTTATTGATTATATGACCTGAAAATTTCAGCCAAAACATTTTTTATTTATTTATGTTTCTTTGTTAATTTTTTTATTAATGAGAGTGTGATCATGCTTATTAGTCATAAGTGATACTTTTTAATATTTTCACAAATTTTCTAATATTTCGAAATGAAACATCCAATTTTGAGCCTTGGTCATATTGATTCTTCATTTGCATTACCCAAAAGTAATCGATTACTGTAAATTTTCATGGTACTTCAGGGTAATGAGTTTGGCCACTAGCCAAGTTCAGTTCACACCATTTTGATAATTTTTAATCAATGCAATATTCACCGTTGAAATCAGAAGATCAGAATCTCATCCAAACAGAAAGTTCTGATTTGGACTGCTAGGACCGTCCAAACAGAGTTCCAAGTTTGGCCATTTATGACCATGAATTCATGTTTTGTTGTTAATCCGTTGGATTTGGACCTGTACCCATTTGTTCCATGTACATATTTATTTAAACTCTTGGTCCAGGACTCAATTATCAATAGATGCGAAGTTTGGCTTATAACCACCTTCCAAGCCCAGATTTAGATCCTCTGCAACACAACGAGCAGTGGTTATCACTGCAAGCCGCACCTGCACGCTTCCGACCCATGTATTTCCCTGTGAATTGTGAAGAGGTTACCACCTTCGAAGCCTAGAGTTTAGATCCTCTGCAACAGAACTAGCAGTGGTTGTCACTGCAGGACGCGCTACACCTGCATGCTTCATCACAGAAGATCTGCTCAACCTCTCCCATAGCAACCCGGACCTCATTGTAAGAATAAACCGATCGAAATACAGGTCTCAGATACATTTACTGAATTAGCCATTTGTTGAAATTCATCCAACCAATCATTGAACTTGTTCATCAATCTGCTTTTGATTGCACAATCAATGGACCATACACCGGCCGCCCCATACACCAAGAATCAGGATATCGCAGTGATTTCACACCACTCCCATCTCTGATCAGGATGTGACACAATGTCTAACAAAGGGTGCATTAATAAATACAGGTACTTATCCATTGTGTATATACCGTAATAACCTCCTTGACCCATGTGTATTGACTCAAACACCCTTTGTCAGGCCACATGTCATGCACTAATTGGTAATAGAGTGATATCTGTCCATTCAGGCTGGAGATGATTCAAAATCGATCCCAGCCATCCAGACAATGTTTCTTTTATAAGGCACTGCTCTTACGTGGTGAGGATTTTATATGCTGACCCCTAACCTGCGCCGACGTCCGCCGATGGTCAAGACCCCTAACCTGCGCCGACATCCTCCGATGGTCAAGCGGGTGGAAATTTCAGCGTCCAAAGTGATTTTCACCTTTTGGGGGCGTGTAAATCACTTCTGATGCTGATGTGGCCGTCCTTTGACCTAGGCGTTTGCATATGCCGAGCGTAGAAAAGCCTTGCCATGCTCTAAGTGATCTTGATCCGCAACAGAAAATTGATGAACTAAATGTCAATTCAAAATGACTGACATGCACATCATTTCACGATTAATAGTTTCATTGGAAAAAAAATGTCCAATCAATATGGTCATACAACATTATTTATTTCACACAAAACATGGTGGGGATAAAGAAAAGGAGAGAACCTATACATGTATTCCAATCTCTTGATTTTGTTGCATAAAACTAGCAATGTTCCAAGTGAAGGGACAACTTTGATCTCTAAAGCAGAGCACAAAACCATCCACCCATTCATCGATCTGCAACATGGTATAGAACTACACGAAATATTCCTACATATGTTAATGCTTCTGATATCCATCAATCCATCCATGCATCGTCATTTTTCAAATATCTTCATGCCAAACCCAAGACCCCAAAATAACACAAGATACTTCCTTTATGATGAATAATGGCGCCTATACTCAGAGGACTCCAAAGAAAGGATTTACTATGGCAGAGTTCAGCTCGGACCCAGCTGAGTTCAGCACCGCCATATCAACCTTGTCCCTAGGAAGAAACAAAAACTCACCCTCCTCAATTTTCTCAAATCCACACAACTCGAGAAAATCAACGCCTCCATGCAAGCTACCGACTCTATCCTGTTGAGCATAGTGAAAACAGAAAAAATGTTACATCATCTAAAAATACATATACAAGGGGAAAGCGAAGTGGTGTGTTTGTGTCAGGATCAATTCAAGAGGCTTGAGATGGATATATATATATATATATATATGCAAATCAACCCATACAACGAGTTTGAAATATCTCCATTTCAAATGGAGAGTAATCCTGTCGGTTCTCATCAGCATGCTTCATGATGCCTGACATTGGGTGATTAGGTAAATTTATGTGGAGGAGAATGTTCAAGTAATTAGGTAAAAGATTGTACCCCCATATGTATTTACCAAAATACCCTTGTCAGGTATTATGTCACATGCTGATTTGAGAGTAGCAAGACTTCTCTCCATTTGAAGTGGAGATTCAAACTCTATGCAACAGGAAATAAGGAAATATGTATAGAGAATCATCAAGCCCATATGGGATCTTGTAGAGGACCAATCAATTGGTTGCCAATTAGTCACTTTCTTTGGAACAGTAAAATACCAACAGCCCTTAACATCACTGACAATCCAAAAGTGCAACCGATCAGTTAGGATGATCCAACCAGCATGATTTTGACTAGGGTGCCAATTCTAGACACGACCCGTCAACCAGCGAAAACCTACCTGGTACCCTGGGGTTCAGTTTCGCATGTCCTAACCCGATTCAAACGAGTTCCAATCTGATTGGTATCCATAACCAAACTACTTTGATCTGAATCAACCTGGTTTTTTTTTCTTTTTCTAAACAGAATAACCTGCCCAGTGATGCCCAGTCTCATATTTCCAAACCAAATGATGAACGGAACAGGTATGGGTTGAATGTTCTCCAATGTGACCCACTGCCACCCCTAGCCATGACCCATCAAAGAGGTTCAATCAACTGGATGAATTGTAGGAGTTGGCCACCAACCTAACTCTTGAGTACAAATAATCTCTGTTCTCTACACACTTTGTAAAGTTATGTACTTATGCACACCATACTCAATTTACTTGAAAAAAAAAAAAGAGGTAAGGGGAAGGTAAATATGAATTTAAAATAGTCTATTCGGCAAGTCCCTAACCTGAAAGGATGCATTGTTGAGTCGAATCTTCCTGAATTTTTCTTCATTGGGATTCTTTGCAACATTCCCCACATAAGTTAGAAGAGTTTGGAATGCCCTCTTCACTTTGGCATCATCATCCTAACCAGAGAAAGACATCAAGAATGTGGCAAACGGAAGATAATATAATTTACAAAAAATACTGGATAATGGCGATAAAGTAGCACACAGTAAAAAATGCACTAGGCTCCTTTCTGTTGAATTAAGACTTGGGGTTTAAGGTACAAAACACCATTTGGTATATAGAGGAACAATGTCCCAGACGTCACATGGACTCATGGAGGAAGCCAGACTTCTAAGTCATATGTCTGTGAGTTCAACTTGAGTCAGACTCTTCCAAACCAATTCTGACACTTCCCCGTACAATTCCAGAAAATTGGTCATTTTACCATGCATGTCAGTTCTTCAAAGAACTTTCTTTATTTTGAATGAGTGAGGGTGTTAGTTTCACTGCATGGTTCAGAATATTTTAGAGAAAACAAAGGATTGAACCTTTCCACCTTGAGTAGTTTCGCTATTAAACTCAACGAGAGCATTCAACAATATGTTTGATCCTGTCAGATATATTACACTTGCCTATAAGCATATCAAAGCTTGTGGATGGGCACCCAATTTACAAATTTCATTTAACATCCACATTAATCAAGTGTCGTATACACAAAATATGTATGACATTGTCAATACCACTACTAATGCAAAGTATAACTGTATATAATTTATCTAAATCATATTACTCGGTTAAATAAACTTAAGAATCATTAAGATTGACTTGTATACTATACATTCTTATAATGATGCATATACATATCGTTTATTTGTGTACATCATACAAAATTATGCAAGTAACATTAGTTATCTTTTTGTAATGCTATTTCATTTCTTATATATAAAGCATTCTGTTAATCAGAAAGCAATAAACATGGTTCATTCATGTCAGATACCCTTCACCAAAAGTGGCCTTAACCAGATTGGAGGAGTCTGACACCAACAAAAAGGGTGATACATGAAAATCTTCCTCTTGGTAATGCTATAGGCCATATGATTAGCTGACCTAGGAACATACTGAAATACAATATCAGAAAAATAGTGTTTGGGATCGCCAAGCATATCTACTCTCTCAGCAGTATACTTTGGTTAACTTCTCTGGCAGCTGATTCCACCACAAACCATTGATGACCAAACCCTTGGGAAAGCTGCATTCCTTGAAGGATTGCTCTAGTCTCATCTGCTCCACTCATATCGGCAAGAAATCTCTGAACTGATGCTGTGCAATGAAACTCCCATTATCGCTATGTAATACAACACCTTATGCACAAGGACCAATAATGTGAAAATCTGTATCAATATTAAGCTAATTTGAGCCAGCAAACAACTGTCATATTTTTGTAACCTCCATTTGCCCACTACTAGAAGCGTGAACAAAATCATCAATAACCTTTTTTCTTGCTTTCAGAACCATGCCTTCCGGGTTAGGCTGTACCTAACAAAAGACACTTCCTCCTGGTTATCCAGATGCAGCAAGCCACAACTGCAGGCAGCACCATTGCCCATTTCCTACAAATCTCCTGGCATATGATTTCCTGACATCTACAGAATTACCCAATCCCATATATAAACTCCTTCAGCCAGCTGGAGTCAAAGGCCTACAAGAGATCTGAACAAACTGATTTAGGCGTAGGGGTTTGATATAAGAACATGTTCTCACATCCCAGCATCCGAGTTACAAAAAGGACATTCCAGTGGTTTAGAAGGGGTCAACCTTCACATGGTTTAGAAGTCTTTCTAGCTGCTCTTCTAGTCGGATTGATAGATTCATGTTCTCGCCCGATTGGTTGGAGCAGTGCCTTGTTTTTTCTCAGGAAGCCTTGCCGAATTTGGAGTTCGATCATTTGACTATTTTGCTCTCTACGGGAGATATCCAACCTGGGCCTCACCCCTTCAAGTTTTGAGTTAATGTGGCTCGAAGTTCCGTGTTTCAAAGATAAGATTAGGTAGTGGTGGGAGGGGCTCTAGGTGAAAGGGACAGTGAATTTCATCTTTGGCCAAAAATTGAAAGTTAAAAGAGAGGATCTCTCAATGGAGTAAGGAGTTTGGGGCTTTGGAAGTGAGGAAACAAAGATGTCTTAAAATCTTATCTGAGCATGAGCAGAGAAGTTCAGTGTCCCCCTTTCTTCAGATGACTTGATTATTCACTCAGAGAATTCAGAGGAATATCACAGATTGTTGAGAATGGAAGATATTTCATGGCGCCAGAAGTCTTGTGCTTGTTGGGACCGTGAACATGAAATCTTCTGTTAACTCTATTTCAAAAGTTCTTATTGATGATGTGGGTTTTTGATCAATCAATCATTAGGGGTAGTATCAAGGAGTTCTATGCTAAGTTGTACATGGAGCCTTTCCCAGTGAGGCCGGACATTGAAGGGGTTGAATTCGATTACATCTCTCAGGTCCAACAATCTGGGCTCGAAAGGCCTTTTTCAGTTGATGAGGTCAGTTTAGCTCTTAGTAGTTTGGAGGATGACAAGGCTCTAGGCCCTAGTGGGTTCCCCATTAAGTTCTTGAAGGTCTTTTGGGATTTGGTGGGGAACAAGGTTTTGGCTGCTTTGAATGCTTTTAATAACAGGGATCAACAGTGTCGAAGTTTGAGTGCCACTTATATTTCCCTTATCCCTAAAAAGGTCAGGGCCATTGAAATTAAAGATTATCGCCCGATTAGTTTGGTGGGTTGCCTCTACAAGTTGCTCTTGAAGGTTTTGGCTATTAGACTAAAAGTTGTTCTTCCTACTATCATTTTTGAGTCTCAAAATGCTTTCGTCAATAATAGGCAAATTACTGAATGCTTAGTTTTTGCTAATGAGTGCATTGATGCTAGCATCAAATCAGGTAAAAAGGGGGTAGTTGTTAAGATCAACATGGAGAAGGCTTACAATCATGTGCACTGGTCTTTTCTAGATAGAACACTTCAAAAAATGGGCTTTGAGCAAAAATGGAGAAATTGGATGAAAATTTGCGTTGCTTCCCCATCATTTTTGTGTTGGTGAATGGCTTGCCCAAAGGCTTTTTTAGAAGTGGTAGAGGCCTTTGGAAAGGCGATCCCCTTTCTCCCTATCTCTTAATCATTATGGCCGAGCTCCTTAGCAGGTTGGTGAGAAAGGCAGAGTTGTGTGGTTTTCTTGTTCGGTTTTCCCCCAAGGAAGGGAGCTTCAATGTCCCCTTTCTTCAGTTCGCTGATGATTCTCTGTTTATGTTGGATACGTCTGTGGAAGTTTTGTGTACTTTGAGATGCATTCCTTTGATAACCGAGGTTGTGGGTGGGTTGAAAGTTAATTTACAGAAGTTAAAGCTTTTTCCGGTGGGTAGCGTTCCAATGCTCCAAGACCTAGCCTCTATTTTGGGTTGTGCGGTGGACTAGTTTCCTACTTATCTTAGGCTTCTTTTGGGAGCAAGGCCATCTTCGATTCATAACTGGAATCCAGTGATAGAAAGATTGGAGAAAAGGCTTTCTTGATGGAAGGGTCATTATCTCTCCAACGGCGGCAAGCTGGTTCTTCTTAAAAGTGTATTATCTAGTCTCCCAATTTATTTTCTTTCTTTGTTTGCAACTCCGGTTTCAATCTCTTCCAGTATTGATCCGATTCAAAGGGGGTTCCTTTGGAACAGCGTGTGGGGAGAGAAGAAGGTTCATTGGGTGGGTTAGTCAAGGAATTGTAATCCTTTGTAGAATGGGGGATTGGGTGTTAGATCTATTTGCTCCATGAATAGAGCTTTCTTGAATAAATGGCTTTGGATATTTGGGTTGGAAAGAGGTGACCTTTGGTAGAGAGTGCTAGCAGCGAAATATGGTGAGGGTTGCAATGGCTGGGTTTGTCCTCCTTTCAATGGGCCGGCAGGATTCAGTCCTTGGCCCAACATTCTTAAAGGGCTTCCTTGTTTTAAAGCTTGACTTGGTTTAAGGTCAACAATGGCAATGATAGGGTTCTCTTTTGGAAGGATCATTGGTTTTTTAGTGTTGCTTTGGGCACATTGTTTTCCAATTTGTACTCTCTTTCTTATTGTAATGAGGGTAATGTCAAGGATCACATGATCAAATCTAGATCCTTTTGCTCATGGAATATGCATCTGAGAAAAAATCTGAATGATTGGGAGGTGGGGGTTATGGGCATGCTTATGGCGCTAGTGGATGGTTATAGTTTAGGTGACAATGAGTGTATGGATGAGATTATGTGGCAGCCAAATATAGAGAACAGGTTTTCTGTTAAATCGTTGCATCTGAAGTTGGTTTGTATGGCTCATCTCTCTTATCCTTCTCAGTTCATATAGAGTTCTATCATCCCAACAAAGGTCTCGTTCTTTCTTTGGCAGTTGTGGTGGGATCGTATTCCTTCTTTGGATCATCTAATTCAGAGAGGCATTATCACTCCTAATCGGTATTGTATGTGTGGTTCCGAGAGCGGGTCTTCCAGTCATATTTTTATCCATTGTCAGGAATTGGCGCTTCTTTGGCATTGCATTCTTAGGAATTTCCATGTTAGTTGGGTGGCTCCAAGGTCCTTAATGACCCTCTTCAACTCTTGGTCTGGTTTTCGGTTTCACAATCTTTCTCAACTAGGAGAGGAAGTTTGGAAGACGATGTCGCATGCTCTGTTGGACAATTTGGGAGGAGCATAATCGCCGTATTTTTCAAAGTTTCTTTTCCCCTTCTTCAAAGTTGGTCAACTCCATACTCTTCAAGATCCACTATTGGTTGTCAGCAGCTTCTCTGTGCAGTAACCACCCCTCTTGGGTTTGGATCTTTGATTGGAGTTTGTTGTCGTTTTTAGATGGTTGATTCATATCTGCCGTGGTGTAATATGTTCTTTTTGGTTTCGGCTCCTAGTCTAGGCATTTCTCATGCTAAGGTCTAGCGGTCTTGTAGCTCTTTGTTTTTCGAATATATTTCCTTACTTTCAAAAAGAAAAAAAAGTGAAGCAGAGGTGAGTAGGAACTCAATTTTACTCGCTTTGAAATCACATTGAGAATGCATTTCCAAAAAAGAAAAAAAATACCTAAACTCTGTAAGGGGCGCAACATTCCCAATCCACCCATTTGAAGTGAGCATGTGAGGAGCATGATGGAAGAGTTGGGACAATGGAGTTATATGCTGCCTTAACCATACACTTGGTGCAGCTGGTATTTGTCCAACACGGTTTATCCAGTCTTTGAAAAGGTGACGGTTTAATTTTCAAGATCACCTCCTAATTTTGGAATTCAGAGACCTTGTTATGAAGGCATTTATCCACCATGAGATAAGGATCAGATTAGGTGGTCTGAATCACTGGCTAAAGGCCCAAGAGAGAAGGAACCATGGATCCTTAAAACTCAAACTGAATGTCCTTCACCCACACTCCAGCATAGAATGAGTCTAAAATCAACAAATAAATTATGGATGACCTTCCAAAATTGGGACGCAGGGCTAGAACTTACAGAATCAAGAAAGTCAGTATTTGGAAAATATTTCCTTTCAAAAATCGGGGCCCAAAGGATATTAGGTTCCACAAGTAAACCCCATGCAAGTTTGGATAAAAGAGCTTTATTTATAAAGAAGGATTCTAGGACGCCTGATTCCCATAGTCTCAAGGATCACAGAATTTATTCTATGGAAGAAGATAAACAGGTATGCTACTTCATGAATGTTGCCACTAGAAGATGTTTGAAATGGATCCAATTTATGACTTGGAAAGGAGAGTGGATATAACATGCACTGGAATAGATGTGGTTACAGCGTGTATAAGAGTAGTTCGGCCATCTTGAGAGAGCGACTTAGCTTGCCAGAACTCAAAATGTTGTCAAACACACTCAATTACGGGTGCAAAGTCCTTGCACTTAAATTTAGAAAAAGAACGCTGGACCCCCTAGGTTTTGATCTTTCGTACTAAGTTTTCTGACCTGAAGGATCACCATAATCTGTCTCGAATGATCAGTGCGAGTATTAGGACTAAGGAAAATTCCTTACTTGGTAATCCATGGATTAGCAAAGGACTTGGTCAATCCAGTCCAGATCTCAGATTCCTAACTTCCTGATGTCAGCCTGACAAAACCTGAAAGTATTGTCAGCAAAAAGAAGATTTGAGATTGGAGAAGTTCCAGAGAGTTTGACTCCGTGCAATTGAATATTAACCTCAAGTTTTGTTTAGAAGCTTGCGAATAACCTCCATCCCAGGATGAACGAAAAGGGAGATAACAGTGCACCCTGCTGTAAATCTCTGGTCACCAAGAAGAAATCTGAAGTAAAACGCTTGAAAAAAGAATGGAAAGTGACAATGATGAATATGTTTAGATTGATTGACCAATTCACAGAACCTTTGGGGGAGAAACCAAATGCTGGCAAGACATGAATTATTAAAGGCCAATCCATTTTCATAAGCCTTAGACATGTAAAATTTGAGAGCCATGACTCTTTATACACTATTTTCTTTTATTAGTATGAAGAATTTCCTATGAAATGACTGTTGACAGCCATGAGGCTTTTAGGTTTTTGTATTATCAATGTCCATGCACAAAACAATGTGTGTACATGTAGTGGTCAGGTTGTGTAGAACTTTATGATACAAATTAAATAAATTAAATACCCATGTAAGTCCAAGAAGAGAGTGTAGCAAAGCACCAAGAAGATAGACTCGAAGCCGGAATGACCAAGCCAAAGAGACTACAGCACTGTTGAAGAATCCCAAGTCTCAAGTGCAAGCCACCTCAAGAAAACCAATTGTCAGAATTTAAGTGTAAATTCATAAAATGTTGGTAAGTGGTAATGGGGTGTTTGGGTATGGACCTAACCTTAGGTGGACTTATAATGACTTAAAAATGGATAACCCAAACCTATAAAAAGTTCCATAAATATTGGACCAAAGATGGATCAAAATTGGCAAAAACGAAATTGTGTTGAAAAAGGAAATATGACTCAACTTAAAATGGTCATATCTTTTGATCTAGATGTCCACTCGTGACCCATAAGTACTCAAATCGAACGGCTCGACGAGTTCCTTTAAAAAATGGAAAAATAATATGCTTAAGATTCTCAAATGGTTATATTTTCTATTGTTTAAAAAGAGACATTAGGGATGTTTGAATGAGTTTCTCCACTCTATAAATAGAGGCACTAACCCCAATGAATAGATAACTCTTGTGCTTGAACAAATAGTCAAATCTTGATAAAAGATAGCCAAAGAGAGCCAATTAGCCTATGAGTTAAACCATTGTTGGCCTATGACCTGGAGAGTAATTTTACATAATTAAACCCATTCGAGGTCACCTGTAAGTTGGAAGTAAGAAAGAGTGTTTCTACAATTTAAATTCACCTACACAAAAAGCATTTTAAAGAACAAAGATTCATTTATCTTCAACTTGTTCATAGTCTTTGTCGGAGTCACAAAAAGCGGATTGTCAGCCTTTGTCGGAGTCACTAAATGCATTTATGAAACACTTACCGGAGTCGCTTGCCCACCGAAGCCACTAGGAGCACACTTACAAGGGAGTGGATTCTCTGTTACTTGTAAGTTAATCCTCAGTTTATTAATTTTTCCTATAATAGTTAGTGATCTATTAATAAAAATTAAATAGGCTCGGAAGAGCCGGTTGAAGAGTGGACGTAGGCTGGAGGGCTGAACTACTATAAATTCTTGGTGTTGTGGATTGTTTGCATTTTATATAAATTTGTGTTTATATTTATTTTTTATTGTACAAAGCAACCCAACACACTAAGTGACTCTAACTAAGGTGAATAT
>JAOXJP010206652.1:0-11961 GCA_025762735.1 Platanus orientalis
GCAGCAACCCCAAGTAGTTGGGATAAGTTTTTGGTGGGTTGACTATGGGTACTACATCATTCATGAGACCAATTGTTTGGAGTTGGATCACTACCAGGCTATTCTAGCAAATTTAAAACTATTTCCTAGGATGATTGGAATCTGTTCAAGATCATTAGTGGGAATTCTACAGAACATATGTTCTTAAAAAGTGCATACTGGACTTTTGGAACTACCAATTTCCAAAGTAAGCATGCAAATTATTGTAGCTAATGTAATGAAGTTGACCCGTTTGAAAGATGATTCCTTAAATTTAACTAGTCCATTACTGAGAGGTTCATTAAAGTGCTTTTGTAGTAAATACTTAGTTACCCATGAATTTTAAGGATGCTTCTGCAAGTGCTCTGTTCAGAACTTCAGAAAAGCCAAAAACAGTTTTAAACACCGAGTATTTAGTAAATTCCCACAATGGTTTCTTGAAGAGTTGTTGGCTTTTTGAAATAAGACACCACTATGTGGCTGATATTCAATAAGAAAACAAGATGAGAAACAAAACTGGTGAGGAAAAACTAAAGAAGCAAAATCAATCTTGTTGAAGGCCCAGTTAAGGATGAAAGTTTGGAAGTCCTTCAAAATTGGACTTCTGAGTGGCCTTCTTTTAAGTGTTATAATGGATATCAATTGACATATTTGGTTTGTGTTTTCTACTATTATTATAGGATTTTGTGTTGTGTTGTTTATTTTCAATTTTTTTTTTCAGGGCAAGGAGTGAAATAATCAACATAAAGAGATGGGTTACACTATATTAAGAATACACTTGGACAGGCAACAGTCATCACATAGGACAATTAAGTGATTAGTAAGAAATTTCTTGCAAGAATCAGTATGAGTGGTTTTACTTGGAAGCTCATGGATTCAATATATTCTTCTCAAGTATTGACACAAATTCGGGAGCATGGTCAGAGTGTAAAATGTATTTTTTCGTACAACTCTTAAAAAACAGTTCACTTTCCAGATCATCTGTTATGATAATGTGTGAATTGCAACCCACAATTGGTGACTCTGGCTTCACTTGCTCCACATTAGGACAGAATAAAAGAGGATTGATGGTGTCAATTTGTTATGTTATGCTTACTGAACTGTCTCTACAATAGTCAAGTGGAATCTCATAATTTACTAAATGCGTGTCATGTATTCTTGAAGGACATTTTAAGTTTGTAACGTATTAAGACCGTAAGTGCATGGCACGAGTTTTAGCATCTGAATATGAAATAAATGATCTGAACTGGAACAATTGTCAGTTGCAGGGATCTAATACTTCTGTCAAGAGAGAGAGAGAGAGAACCAAAACCTCCTTCCTTTGTGTGAGCTTTATCAGGGTTCACATATTATATTTGAGGTATTCATTTATATTTGTCTTGGTTTTGCTTTGAATTTCAAAAGGTTCTCCAAACTTTTACTGAAAGAACTGTAAAAGTATTTTAGAGTTGTCCCACAAGCATATATAGAAGGGAGATGAATAGAATGAAGATGTATCTCGAATCACAATAAAATAAAATAAAGAAGATATACCGTGAGAACTAAAGAAATCGCCAGTTTAGCATTCGTTAAGTAGCATCAAGTAAAAAATAAAAATAAAAAATTAAGAAACAAAGAAACCAAACTTAGGGTTTAGCTGTGATTTTTGTCGACTTGTAAAGAAAGGTTTTGGCACATGGAAAAGAGCCCATCCTACTTAATGGGTTTTACATATATCTGAATTTAGTGAAGGAAACGCGGATGACCTGGAAATTGGTGGGCAACAGTTTTACAGAATGATGTTTCATACACCAGAGCCCTGAAAACCCTCCCGCAAAGTCTTTATTCCTTTCCATCAAGGCGGGACAAATTTTGTTTAGTCTACTATTTTAACGTGTTGTGTACTGATATATATATATATTATTTGGCGTTTTGAACAGGATTTATTACAGTGCACGCCCGAGGCTTATCAAGGTGGGTGTGCCGTGGGCATCTGCGTTAAACCTCAGGATTTGTACAGTTCCAGAGGCTTAACATTACAATGGAATCTGAAGTACCAGTACCTTGGGCACTTCTTGTTCTCTTCTATAGCTAGATGATAAAAGGATTAGTGGATATGGATCAGGGCAGAAAATGTGGTCTCAGGTAGGTCAAAACTAAGGCTTTGGGAAAGATAAGAAAAGCGTAACGTTAGTGTCCAAGACGAAAACAGTTGGGTGGAGTAGGTGAATGAGTTACTTTATGGTATAGCCATATATATATATATATATATATATATATATATATATATATATATCAAAAAATATTTATACTTTCTTGGTATGGGCTTGCCCTAAATATAGGCTGGATAGTTTATTAATCGTAGTACCTTGAATTGGGACTCTTTTGATATATCAAAAGCAGCTCCACATTGTTGGACCCATAGTTTTGAGAACCGGACCGATCATTGAACCGGTAAGGTGGATGGTTCAGGTCTAACTGGGTTCAACCATCGATTTACATGATCTAACCATGATTCACTTCAAACATAGTAAATTGGAATATAATACTAAAAATAACAAGAATTTTTAATGCATTAGAAAGCTTAGTAAAAAATAATAATACTTGAGAGATTAATACATATTAAAGATAATAATATAACACATAAAAAACTAATATAATGATTGACCTACACTTAATGTCTAGTCAAGAGATGAATGATATAATTAAAATAAGAGACAAACGACATGACCATATCATAAGGCAAAACTACACTAAGATAGGAAAGACTTGTTTCTATTTTTTTTTTTTTTTTTGGCTAAAAAACAAAAACTACTTGATTTCATATGAATTGAATTCATAAAAAACTGACTATTTTTTGTTGGTTTTGTCGGTTATATGCAATTTTTTGCATATTTTGGTTTTAAGCTTCTATAGAATCATTTAGGGTGCCAATTTTAATCAAATTGGATTGGATTGCCCAGTCCAATCGGATTTTCAAAACTATGGTTGCACCAAATAATATGATTATGTTGAGTTGGTGTCTTGAATTCACATGTGACAACAGCCAAGAAAAGTCCACTTTGTGAAAGGTGGGTTACTTTGGGGTTTTAACCACTTTAGAAAGTAGAATTTCTTGGGTTTCCTATAAAGGAGACCTTTAGGGGTTTTGTGTGTTGCAAAAGATCACAGAAGAATGATAGAAGCAAGACTTCTCTGTGTGAGATGCAAGAATGTATTGGTGTAGAGAGTTCACAAGGCCTTTAGGTTTAGGAACTTGTCATTGTGCATTTTTGTAAGCTCTTTGTTTATCCATCTTAGTGGAAGCTCCTTGACCATATTCTCCACCAAACCCCAAAAGGTATACAATTAGTTATCTTTTAAACTGATAGAGTCCAGGCCACTATTGAACTAAATCAACAAATCTGGTTTTGTCAACATATCTGTTGACTCCTCAACATTAAATGCATCTACAACCATATCTTCAAAACCGACTCTAACTAGAGGTCTAATGTCTAAATTGAGCATACTTCCATGTTGTTGAATATCAAAAACCTGAATGAGATTTAAAACATCCCTAAGTCCCAACGGAATAAGAGTCTCACACTCCAACGAAATGCCCAAATCTCCGTTTTTCACAACCTATTATCCTAGATGCAACAAGGAAAAATCACCAAAAGTAACACATATGTATTTCTTTCCATGAACACAACGCTCACAAAACACACACTTCTCACTATAGAGCAAAACCCACTTACTCAAATTTGTCAAAGCTCTTACACATATGTGACCCATTCATATTATCTAGAGTTACCCTTCGGGGTTGTATAGAGAAAATAGGAATAGAGTTTTCTGTATTATGTAACCTTGGTAGAATTAAAGCCAAGGTGGAGATTTGTAGAGTCTATTACTTTAATTCAAGACATAGCTCTCACACGAAACCACAATTGATGTCAGTTTTGGCAAGTTGGTATTTTGGGTTTTAAACCCACTTTAAAAAGTAGAGTTTCTTGGGTTTCCTATAAAGGAGACCTTTAGGGCCGGGTTTTTTGCGGCTATAAAAGATCGCAAAAGAGCTATAGTAGCAAGACTTCTTTATGTGAGAGGAAAAAATGCATTGGTGTTGAGAGTTTGTAGGATTTTGCCTTTGGGTTAGGAACTCATCGTTGTACGTTTTTGTATTCTCTTTGTTCTCCATCTTAGTGGAAATTCTTGATCATCTTCACCCATGGATGTAGGCTTTAAGCCAAACCACGTTAAATCATCTTCTATTTTGTGTGATTTATGTTTGCATTATTTGTTATCTTAATAATGTTATTTCAGTATTCTATATATGTGCATGAAACTATAAAATATGAAAATACTTGAATAAAAAAATTGAAACTACTTACTTGACTCGAATGATTGAAAACTTTTCTTGACTTGATCAAGGCTAGTGTTTAACACTATGTCCTTAAGACAGATTCGTCCCTCGCACTAGTGCTTACGGTCAATTCGGACGTCTACCTCTGCAATCTATGTGCCTAGCGAACCAACTTGTGCTTGTACATCTCTCTTACCCTAACACTGACACAGATGCACTATGACACTAATGGCTTGACTGAAAATTAAATGAATGAAGTGACAAAGGGACCATTTATTTATAGATTTTTCGTGTATGTTCGGAATAGGTCTAGGGACACAACCTTTGATTTCTAACAGTCACAAATGCCCAAGAATTGCAAGGGACACATCCTTATGGAATAGACATGTGTGAAAGGGTATGATTTAAGAGACACCGACATGTTTGTACGAAATAGACATGTGTCAATAGGTGTGATTTAATAGCCACATGTGTGTCCATTCGGTCTAATAATCACCAAGGGAATAACTATAAAAAAGTATGAATAGACACACCCCCACAAGGGCAAAACTGTAAAACATGTTCATAAGAGACATGTCCCCACAAGTGTATCCGATTCTGGGAGAAAGCAAAAAGAAAAAATAGTAATAAAAAATTATTTCTTTTTCTTATTGACCCGACCCAATCCGGTGTGCATGTTTAAATATAGGCCCGGCCCATGTTGGCTAGGTCCTCCCCCATCCACAAAACAACGGTGCCCCTTAGGGCCCAAACTTATGTTCAACATTAGTGTATATAGAAACACAAGATTTTATGGGCTAGTCAATCAGGGACTATTCAAATTTCACACTTTTATCAGTTTTACGAGTGATCAACTAGGCACTTTTGGAGACAATTTCTCATTCACCCATTGACAGTTTTGAGCATCCAACCATACGAAGTTGTTCTCCTCATTGAGATGATTACAAACCCATATGGACCAACCTCAAATGACATTTGGGTCCCACTTTTATTTTGGCTCAAACATAGCCAAACGATCAGATTTTTGCACAGAAAATCTGGGTATTGTTCAAAACCGTTTTCAACAAACCCTCACATTAATGAAATTGGTTTTTACTAAAATGCAAATGAAATGCAAATGCAGACACTGAGAGAGAGTACTTTTGGAAAGTCAATGTATAGGGATAGGTAGCTTATGGCTTTGATTCCTTTGTAAAAGACTATCGGATTTACTAACTAACCAGTGAATGCGATGTCTTAAACTGTTCAGCCACTTATGTACAATAAGACAATAGAATTCACATAGTTTCTTTTCGAACACAGTTGATTCTCATGATTATGTTCATTTTGGCCCTAAACACCGCCTGGTCTCATGAGTGTTTTAGAGAATTGAGCCTTACAATTTTCATTTGAAGCGGCCCATTCACACTCACATAAGTAATTCTTATTAAGAGTATCCTGCTATAGTCCACTTGGATTTCCAAGATAAAAGAATTATTAAAAGCATAGCTTACCCTAATCTTCGCTACAAGTACCACTATTTTATCATAGGAGTGGGTAAAAGAAGTTTTATCCATAGTGATCGTAGTAATACTACCAAGTCACACACAATTCGGTTGTCCCTTTGAACCTAGATCTTGGGATCTCCAGTTAGCTAGGTTGGGTTGCCATTATGATGACTTTTCAAACATAGGCTTTAAACTCATTCCCTCGATGAGCAGTTTACTTGATCTCTTTTTAACATTTATTTTACCATATCTGTAATATCATTTTCTTTATGGAAATAATTCTATGTGAGATCAAACTGCCTTACAGTATTGTATCTCTGACGAATATGTCAAGACTTACCATGTTACATACACACTTGTCACATTCATTAATTCTCAATACATTTGACATCATTATATTGTCAAAATTTTCATGCTTCTTTTAGGTCTTATCTTAGGCATCTTAAGTATACGGACCGCCACCTTACTAAGTACCCCCACATTTTAAAGAATTTTTAGAAAGGTTTTCGACCTTTCCATAATTCATGTGGTGTCTTTTAGTTTTCTTGTAAAGCATTTGTTGGGAATATATTTTGTGGTAAGTTCTTTTTTCCCCCCATAAATTTTGAGGTAAACTAGAACATAGCATTCATAATTTTCATAAAGTTGTATTTTTTCGTTTAAAAACTTTGTTTTACTTGTATCCCTAGTAAGGCGCCATTACTCAAGGAATCGACCAAGTTACTACTTGACCATAAATTTAGTAATCGCACCACATAGCTATGTCAGTTTATCTGAACTTACCATTTTGTGATAGTGTAGATTTACTATTACAATTCAAAGATATTAGTGGCTTAGTGGCATCGATAGATTTACTATTACAATTCAAAGATATTAGTGGCTTAGTGGCATCGATCCAAGCCAACTTAGAATTTTTCTCAACTAAATTCTACATCCACTTCATTTTTTTTTACCTCTAGTTGCAATTTTCATAAACTCTTACTCTTAATTTTAGAGTGATTTATTTAGGTATATTGCTTAGACCTCCAAAAAATTACAACTTCTTCAAGAGTGTATATTCATATACTAATAAGTTTCGAATTCTCTCATTCGAAATTCCAATAATTATCACTATATCCTTTAAAAAATAAAGGACTTCCAGTAGATCAATACATAGTGTCTACTTTTCCAATGAAAGTTATTAGGTTTATAATCAACCTACTTAAACTTCAATAAACCTATGTTTGATCTTATATACATGACATACATATCATAAACAGTAAAACCACAGTCTTTAATAAGTTAGAACTGGTCATTGTGCTTTATCCAATCACCCTATTCAATAACATTTATTTGTTCTCATACACATACATATGTGTACAATGACATGTAGATGCTTCTATTAAACGAGATATTTCTAAATAAAATATCAAAGAAATAATAAATTTTCTTGATATCTAGTGATCCTTTTACAATTTATCACTCCCACATTTCAAACATTTAATGAAATTATCCAATCTCATAACATATCTCATATAAAGCATAATTTCATAATTTTCTCAAAATTATTAATCCATTAACCATATGAAGGGATTATCAATCTACTAAATCCACAAGATAGTAAAAATATTTAATCAAGATAAGAACTATTATGTTTACAAAATACTCTATACCTTCATAAGTGTGTCAAAACATCTTGGTGTAAGGTTTATTCACACCGGAATGTTTTTTATGGTGGGTAAGATCATTATGATTACAAATTCGATGGTTTATGCATCACAATCACATTCATAGATTATATCTATCTCTATGTGAATGTTTATTTATTTATTTATTCAATGGCTATAAAAAAAAATTTTCATCACCAATGAATAATCAAATCCATAAAATATTATTTACTATATTTCAAGAGATCATCTACAAAATTGATCATATTATATTTATAATAAAACATATAATAAACATGCAAGTTTTCATATCTAAATGTATACACCATAAATGACAACTATAGGGCATATCTCATGGCTCTTAAGTGTAGAAGTGCTTGATACCTCCCATTGGTGGTTTTTGTCTCATCTGTTATCTACTTGCTGTGGATTCAACAAGCCAAGTAATTCTCTTTGTGAGTCCATCCTTGCCACGTGAACAATGTATACAAAGGAGAATACTATTTATATACTTCATCATCATACCACTTGTCTTTCGATTCATTGATACTCAAACAAGGCTTTCTACAAAGTGGAACTAAAATCGCCCAATCTTTGTCTGTTTCCTTAAAGGACAACTTCCCTATGAAATTTTATTTCACAAAAAAAATGATATATATAATAATTGATCAATTTTAAAGGGCTTTATCATGATGAAGTTAACAAAAGCTAGGTTTGTGGATCATAAAATAAGGCTTAAACATGACTTGACTTGGGATGGGCCTTAAAATATTCAAGCAACTAAGGTCCATTAATTATTCCCATCAATTGAAAGGATGCATATCCAAGAATTTCACCTTCACTTTTCATATTGGCTTCGTTTGTTTCCTCATAAAATGGTCTGAAAACAAATTATTCCATGACAAAATTTGTTAAGTGTTTGTTTAGTTGTAAAACAAAAACTACCACGTAAGTCATTTCCAAATAATGGCTTCTTCTACGGGCGTGGAGTGTATATTGTTTACGAAATAATCGAAGTAAGTTGCTTACCGTGAAAAACGTCAGACACGATACTAACACGATGAACTCTTCAACAGCCTAAAAAACAACCATATTTCGTTCTCGGCTCCCCATTCCTTGCCATCTCTCTCTCTATCTATCTCTCTTTCTGTTTTTATAACTATTCCATGATTTGGATTCAATGGGAGCTATTTTTTTATAGACATTTCTCAGTGAGCATTTAGTGACAAGCATCTCTCTCTTCCCATTCCACGCCCTAGATTCTATAAGAGCCACAACTGGCTTTAGCCATAGGGGATGCTCATCAAATATCGATAATTTTAAGTTGTTGGAGGTTATGATCCAAAGCCTTAACATGTAAGGCCGTAATTTCCCCATTTATTACGGAATTTTAACTATTCCTTCAAGCGTGGTACTTGTTTATTTTGATACTATAGTTGCAGTAAAACCTAATCTATCATCAAATTAAATTTGATAAATCTTTAAAGACGAACAGCAAAAACAGGAAGCCTAGACACTGATACGCCGTTTTCTCTGAATACCTGGTTTTGAATGCATGTAAATGGTTTGGTTGGTTTCACTAAGGATTTGGTAGGACTGACTTATGTCAGCCTAAGGTAGGACTGATATAAGGGGTCCACACATCAGTGCCAAAAAGTGAAAAGCATCCCAATTTTATGATTTTCAAGTGTAAAATTAAGTATCAAACAAACGCTCGAAAATTTTGTGAAACTATTTTACTTTCGATTTTACGTAGTCTAAACAAACACCGGAAAATGCATGACATAAAAGTTTGCAAAAATTTTTTTACATCTGTTGTATTTTACTCTATCAAAATTTTACGAGCAAACAAACGGAGCCTAATAAGAAATTAAAAAAAAAAAAAAGAACTGCAGAAAAATTGAAGGCAACTCAATTGTAGAGCAAGCCATTGGCTATGACATGTTAAATATTTAAATAATATGATATAGATTTGGATAGTTAATTTCCTACTTTGGGATAATAAAATGATATCCCAAAGCCAAAACCTTAATCCCACTTTTTGTTCCCCGCAAAAATGGTATGGCACAATCATGCTCTGCCAAGATGTAAGTCCCTGTGTTGGGAAGTAACTCATAAAAGTGTGAACACGGGAGATATGCGCTTCAACATCAGCACAAAAGATGGTGTTTACCACCTCATGTGTGTCATTTATGCTTTATGGATGCGAAATCGGTTAATACCTTATTTATTCATTCTCAGTTTGCTAAGGAGAAGTGGTGCTATTTCCTTGACACCTTTGGTATGTCTTTAGCTTTCCCCCAAGATAAGTATGACTTCATGTGGAGTTGGCTTCCTGCCCCGTTTGGCAAGAAGGGGTAAATCCCTCTGGACATATGTGTTTATTGTTACTATGTAGTCTATTTGGAAGGAGTGCTCACCTGCAGAAATTTTTAAGAAAAAAGACAAGATGTCCATCACGTTATCGAGACAATCTCTCTTAAAGTTTCCCTTTGGGCCTCCTCGGTTGAAATATTCCATGGGCTATCTATTGAATCCCTCATCAGGCACCTCCCCATCATTACTACTTCAGCCCCTTATGCTCCTTCTCAGATCAGACATGTATGGAGTCCATCCCAGGAATTGGCCTTAAAGCTTAACTTTGATGGTTGCTCTTTGGGCAATCCGAGTCCTCTGGCATCAATGGTATACTAAGAGATGCTTCTAGCTCATGCATCCAATCTTTTTCGGGGCCTTGGGTACAAGGGATGCCACCTTGGCTGGGATAGCATCGTCAACGATTGGTGGTGGAGGGTGACTCTGCTAATGTAATCAACTGGTTGAAAGGGGGGGTTTAGACCCGTGGCGGCTCTCCCATCTTGTAAAGGAAGTGTTTTCTCTTGCTTCATCGTTGAATATCTCATTCGTTTGGATTCCAAGAGAGGCAAATTCTATACCAGAATGTTTAGCCAAACAGGAAGTTTGTAGGGAATCCATGTATATTGGGGGGCCTCAATCCTGATCTCACTTTGTAGTCTATTTTCAGGGGAATGTCCCTATTTTCTTTCTTCTTTACTCTCTTCTCTTTCTTAACTTTTTGTAAGTGTTTATGACTCTCTTCTACGCTTCTCTCTTTTTTTATAGGAAGAAAATGTTTTGTGAAGAAAAAGTTATATGTAGTGTGTGTGGTGAATGACAAACTAACATGTATTGTGTTTGGGAGTTAAAAACATCCAATAAAGTGTTCAAATGAAAAAGTAAATGTTCAAAAAGAGACCAAATTCAAAAATCCTTCCTGTGTCAATCAATGCACGATAATAGAGGTCTGTGTCAAAACGGACAATCATTCTCCTTTTTTATATCTATAAAATTCACTAGTTACCCATAGAAAAAAGTACATTTATAATTATTTTAAAATATATTTTTTTAAAAAAGTATTATGAGTTAATGTAGTATTTATTCTTACCAAAAATTTTTGTTTTAGGATTAGTATGCCTCCAAGGAGACTAGATGAATGTGACGATATCAGGTGACAGAATGGACAACCACTTAAAGGTTATCCACTTGGAACAAAGTATAACTATTGTGGATGATGCAGCAGTAGTTCACTGGTTGGATACCAAGTATCCTACATGGAAATCCAAGGGAGGGACATGGAAGATTGCTAGTTGACCATGGTGTTTTAGGACTTAATTTGTTGGATTTTAGTGTCTAGGACAAACATGTAATAAGGCCAATAGTGCCATAGTTTTGGGGTTTTAGTCTTGAGGATATTTCATTATAATAAGGCTCATGAGCCACGGGTAGAATGGGTAGTTAGAGTATTGGTCGTCCACTAGTATATCTTTCCTTTTTGAGGGCTACCAAAGTCAACAAAGGGGGCCCACTATTAGTTGGTCGACAACCCTTTGTTGGGGTTTTTTTGTCCTTAGAAACCTTATGTTTTAGAAGGTAGAATTAGAAAGAGTCTAAGTTGCTATTTTAGAAAAGTTGTTAGGTTTTAGTAATTTTTCTCCTATAAATCAAAGGGCCACAACATGTATTGAGAAGTGAAAATTTTTTGAATAAAATTTTGGTTTTGTGAGGCCTTCGGTTGTGTGAGCTATGTCCCTCTCTCTCTCCCTTCTCTCTCTTCTCTCCCTTGTGATCGAGTGCTATCTCCTCTACCTATTCTTCATCTAATTTCATATCCTTCTCTATTCTTCCATATCACTTCTCATTCTTTCCTCCTTTCCTACATTCATACTTCTCCTTAACTCTATGATGCAGCAGCCTCGCAATTTTTGGAGAAAGCCTATCCTATTTGGAAGCCCAAGCCCAACAATTATCAAGGAGGGAAGGCTAAAGGAAGATGTCCATGGTAATTAGGTGTTTAGGATATTTTAAGGGGGTTACAACATTTTATGTGTTCATGTAATAAGGCCAATAGTTTCAAACTGTGGTTTTTTTAGAGTAATCCCGTTTTTTATGTTTATCCCACTTTATCAAATGTCAAAACTTGACGTTTTAG
>JAOXJP010206663.1:0-25891 GCA_025762735.1 Platanus orientalis
GGGTGTATGTGCCAAGGGAAGTGGATGTCCTCCAACAAATCCGTTGAACCACAATTCAATGCCAACACAGGTATGGTGTTATGTCGATGACCATGAACTCATATTACAATGTTAATTAGGGAATATTTCATCATTCCAGAACATAACCATACAAGAACATATAGTTAACATTTGTCTCTATTGATTTGTGTAAACATCAGGACTCACCCGGTCATTGTGAGATGCAACAAGGTGTTCCATACAATTATCACGTACCTTGCACCACTTACATGAGACCCCAAACTTCAAACCATTCAGTAAACAATCCATGGGGATTGTCAATGTACCAACAAAACCAACACAACACCACAACAAATGGCCTTACGGGACTCCATCCTATACCAATAATGGTAAACTTAACTTATTTCATCAGATTTTCAAAGTATAAAACATATTACTCTCATTCTTGATTGTTATTAATTTCTTATGTAGACATTGTTGCTGGTAGGCTTCCAAGGACCACCCCAATTTTTCCACCCTTTTAACTCCTTCCTTGCAATCAATTTTGGTCATGCACATTGCATGGGAGAGGTATACTGGCAGTTTGTTTGCATGGAATGTGTCTGCATCCAACACAGTTATAACTTATGAAATTGTAGTTTATTTCCAGAAGAGTTCAATGCATTGACTAAACATCATTTCTATTCCTCAGGATGTACATAAGACGTCGAAATGAAGGACCAAACAAGACACATATCGTAACGTGAAAATACTTCAGCTTCTCTAGGTGCCAATAATAGCTCATGTCTTATCGTGTCATTCATCACCAAGTTGACATTTGCTACATGACAATACTTTTTCTTATACTTTGTAAAGCGCAGATAACAGATAGGGAGGAAGAGTTTAATGCACTGACTAAACATCATTTCCATTCCCCAGGATGTACATAAGATGTTGAAATAAAGGACCAACAAGACACATATCATAAAGTGAAAATACTTTGACTTCTATGGGTGCCAATAACAGCTCCTGTCTTATCTTGTCATTCATCACCAAGTTGACATTTGTTACACCACAATGCTTTTTCTTATACTTTGTAAAACGTAGATAACGGATATGGAGGGGATGCTATGAAAAATAGACTAGCGTAGCTCAACTTTGTTAATGAAATGTAAAGTTTCCATATTTTGTATACAACAAACATATACAGAAAAAACAATAGGCTGTTCTTTGAAGGTGAATGTCATACTTCTTCTTTTGTAATACTTGGTAAAAACTATACCAATTTCATGACAATCCTCCCAATATCATTCACATGCTATTGAACAGTGTCTATTTCAATTCACATGCTACTGAACAATGTCCAATTTCAATTCAATGACAATCCTCCTAGTAAATTTAAACTATCAATTAAAGTATTATTTACTCTTAGATTTTGTAGCTTTAAGTTTTAAGCGTGACTAACAACGAAAATGTAAACAAAACAACTTTTTATCTATTATAGAGCGTTTAAAGGTAAAAATGTGTAACATGTAATTATTACATAAGTAATATTTGGTATTGAGAGTAAGTAACTTATTCTTCCACGATCTTAACCATAATAAACGGAATTAATTAAATTATTAGACAATGCTCGTCGTATAATTAACTTATAAATTAGAACAAAAAACCTCTGTTGGTAAAAAAAAACTAAAATCCTGTTATTAACTCAAAAATAGTTTAAGCCGTAACAGTCACTACATGTGTAACGAAACTTTACTACTTAAAAGGAAGGTGTGAGTTATAATTCTAAAGTATACAAAGATGTAAGTTTAATAAAATTATTAAGTAAATTTAAGTACTGAAGTTTAGTAACTTTTATACCTAACGCACCTTTACTCATAAAAATGTATAATTTTACTTGTGAACTTCAGTAACTTAATAGTGGGTATGGGCATGTAAACATAATGAAGTTTAGTAACAAAATTGACTATTGATATGATGTGTAATATTAACATATGAGATTACGTAACTTCATGTTTTGTTATGTAGTAACGCTTGTAGAGGTTCCATAAAGTTTGCTTAGAAATAAGGGTAGTTTTTTGTTTTTAAGATGCGTAACTTTAAATCTTGAGAGTGGGTAACTAAATTTATAAGTTAAGTCACAAACGTGAGTAACTTCAATTTGTATTAGTAACTTCTCTCACAAGATACTCCTTGAAATAAAGGTTCGGTAAACACTTTTATGGCTGCAAAGACAGACAAATGTGTTAGTTATAATTATTAGAGTAACATAAGGTTGGGAGAGGGTAAGTAAAAAATATGTAAATTTATTTTTTTTGTTTAACTAAATTTAAGTTATAAAATTACGTAAATGTTATGTGAAATGAATCTTGACTAAAAAATGTTAGCTATTATGGGTATGTACAGACATGTAATTTACTTTTATTCACAAATATAAGTATCTTAAAGCTGTATGATTTAGTAAACTGTATTGGGAGGGTAAGGCTGTAGAAATATGTTAGATTTCATCTAATGTTCATTAAAGTTATGTTGTAAATGTAAGTAACGTTTATGTGAAAGAAATATACTTTGACCAACTTCTCCAATAGAAATGTAAACATATGTAACTTTACATAAATATTCTCAATAACTATTAGTTTTATTGCTAAATACCTTTTCTTTTGCAGTGAGTTCATTGATTTGTATCTTTCAATTATACAATTGAATAAATTTAAGTCCTTATAAACTTGGAAATTGTTTTTTTTCCTCATAAAGGATAACTTGTGTTTTACCATAGTTGTCTTAAAAAATGTCATGTGTAACTTTTATTTATTAACATGAGTATCTTATAGTTGTCTTAGTAGGTAACTTGTTTGCTAGATAGTAGTTTCCAAATGAACAAGAGCTAGGTTACAGAACAAAGGGGCTAAGTTACGGTCACTTGATGTTATATGGTATGTAGATCAGGGCATTGTTGATGCACGGGGGAAGAGGAACAATGGATGAAGGATAGGAGCCCACTCACTATATTTTACTCGGCTTCGTATGAATGTACTATTTAGAACAATAGAATATATTTGCAGAATAGATGAATGTCATGGTGAAGCTCTTCAGGCAGTTACAATCATCATTGTTCTATCGTATTACAACTTCCCTATGCTCTTTGAAACTCATTCTTTCTAGTTTCAAATTTGTAGTGAGTTTTGAAGAATTGAGTGTTAACCAATGGTGATCCGTAACAATCTTCTCTCGTGTTCGTGTTCGTGTTCATGTCAAATGCTTTTACTGTAAAAAATAAAAAAATATAAAATAAAGTAACATAAACGGAAGCGTTAACTATTGTTATTGTTTGGGTTAATAGACCGAGATGTTGATGATCAATTTGTGTTGAGTTATAGAGCTATTACTTTGAAGACAAGGACGTAAACTGCGTTCGACTCCATCTGTGTCGGATCCACCTCTAAACAGAGTACGTGATTAAATATTATTGGTAGTGTATGACGGATGTATAGTGTAACAGATACAACCCCTACTAAAGCTGGAGTTATTGATGAACGAAATATATTCAAACCGTAAATAATCCTTACTGGGCACATGCAGTCTCCACAATAGTAAATCCAGCTCTACCACGTTCGTAATAAAAAGAACACTGCTGATTTGACAGAAACACGCTTGTACTATAAATAAAGCTCAGCCCAAGGCTTGGGTCAAATGTACGAATTTACATGAGCAATTATAAGTTGACACGTGTTATAGGGGTGGGGGAGGGGGAGGGGTATCAATTTCTGCGCACGCCTACAGAGGTTTCTCTGAGGGGCAACCCTGTAAAAATGGGGCTCGACCAGGAAAAAAACAAGTATTGTAAAAATCGGTCTAGATCAGACTATAGGAGTGGGAACGGCCGGCACAGACTTGACACTGCTTTCTTAGACGTCGATCCTGATCTTCATTTTCATTTTCACTTTCGGTCCTCTGGTAAAACTCTCTCTCTTACCCGATTGTTCCCTCTCCTCCTCATCTTTCTCCCCCTTGCCCGTATGCGAATCTGGCTCCTTTCTTCTCCTATTCTTCTTCTGCCGCCCTAGGGTTTTTTTTATTCTTCCTCTGCTTTGACATGCGAATCTAGACTTTTTTTTTTTTTTTTTTATCCTCCTCTTCTTATCTCTCTTTGTCTTTTTGTCTGATTTGGGTTGAATCTCACTTACCCAGGACACGTGTGGAAGGAGGCCATTGCTCTGCAACCAGACGGTGACACTAGCGAAAGCCGGCTCTACCTCTCACTCTTTGCCCAGGTAGTGATTTCTTTTTCTTTTTTTCTTTTTTTAGTTTCTTCTTTCATGTTTTATCATTCTGATCTATGTTTGTTAAAAACTTCCCTCTTAAATACTCTAGTGTTTGATTTGTTAAACTAAGTTTTTTAACTTCATCATACAAATGTTGCAAACGTGTCAATACATGCTCTCCAGCCTTTTCATAATGACTGGGATGTTGGAGAGTTAAGATGAAATTCCTAAGTCTCATGGTCTAGATCCTTCATTGGATTGGCAAGCTATTGTAGAAAATGTAATGCACGGATTTTTATTTATTTTTTTCGTTTTTTGTTTTGAGGGAAAAGAAGGCTTTAAGAGCAAAAAGGGACAAAAGCACGAGATCACGGGGCAGGGCAGGTGATATCCAAAAAAAAGAAACACAAGAACGGAAAAGAAAAGAAAAGAAACAACAAGAGAAGCAAACCACTAGAAATTATAAGTCCTCACACCAAATGGAGCACCACTCTCTCTCCACATAGACACCTAGTAGAAGAGGAACTTATAGATAAAAATTAGGTGATTCCTATACTTGCCCTCAAAGATCAGTTAATTCTTTTCTTCCACAATCCCCAGGAAATGGCCCTGGGAAGGCATATCAAATGAAATGGAGAAATATCTCAAGATCTCTAATCCACAACCCATGATCAACTCATTAAAGAACTTAGGAAATATCCAAAAGATTTGAAGGTGAGAAAGAAAAAAATCCCACACCATAGTAGCCATTGGACAATGGATAAAAAGGTGACTCATCGATTCCTCCTCCTTTGTACATAAGGATGCAAATTGGGCCACCTTGGCCGGAAGCCATACTTGTCTAGCCCATAGTTTGGTTGGACTGGGCCAATTGAATTTGAGCTCAAATAATATGGCCTGATTTTAATTTGGGCCAAGAATCCTGCACTTCAATCAAGAACCCTTCTTAAGTGAGTTCTGAATTAGATCCCCAAGTAAACCACTTGTTGTTTCCCTATGTTAATCCCAAAGAAAACTCACTTAGAACCTGTGGCTACCACCCAAGGTTCCTTTATTTGATCTTTTGTTTGAAACCCAAATCCCCCATGGATCTGAACCATGTGGCTCCCCTAGACAAGTCTCTATTTGCTGTTTTGACTTTCTAAAATTAAAACCCAACCTTCTATTACCCTGCAGCGTGGATATAAGCCCTAGAAAATATGCTTGTTATTCCTAACATAAGCCCTATAAACAACTACTGTTATGAAATCATCAATTGTTGAAACCAATCCCTATTATACTTTTCTGTGATCCTTGAACTAGTTGCCTGTTAAGTCCTTTAAATGTATCAAGCAGTCCCTAAAATCCTACATATAAGTTCTGTTTTATGCTCCTGTAAGTAATGAATGAATGTGTACAAGTAATTGTTGACTGCAACCTTTATTAAATTTCTTTAAAAATGACATAAAATTATTATTAGCTATCGTCTTTCATTACGTCTTTGTAGCATCCCACACAGAGGACCCGAATAGATCCCTAAAGTACTTTATTTGAAATTAGAAGACTTAAAAAAGTTAATAAACTAAATAGTATAGTGGTAGAAAATAAAAATAGTGGTAATTGCGATTACCTCTGCAAGAGCATCCGCCTGTATGTCAGGATCAGGCTTAGGCTTCACTATGACAATTTGTACATCTTTCTACAATTGTGGATCCATTCCAAGATGATGGTTGTATATGTATTAGGGGTTTAGGAAGTATGCTAAAAATTAAAGAAATACATAACATTTCAAAACCTAACCTTAACCAAATCATTGACGTTATTTGAGAAATAATCAAATAAATATAATATTAGCAAAATAAAATAACTTACTAGCCAGATGAAGTAAGTGGATAAGTATCTTTGTCCATTTACTATTAACGATCTTTATGAAGCCTTTACTACTTTTATTGTTACTTTCACTAAGTGGATGGACTCATAAAGGTATCTCATGGTTGGTTTCTTATTTTTATTCCCATCAACCATCTTGAGAACCCTCATAATTGGCTCTAATATGTTCACCACCATGTGACATTGATCCCAGAAGGAATGACTATACAATTGATTTGGCTGCATGTCCTACTGCACTTTTACTGTCCCTATAGTCATACCACTCAGGTGAAGAAAACAATGCTTTTAAGCCAACCTTCTTGTTTTGGATACTCTGTAATGCTATATAGTTGGTGGCAAAGCGTGTAACACCTAACTGCACGATATCTCCTCGACATCTCTCTCTCATCATCACTAAGACATATCCATTGTTCTATATGAAGGTGGTGACTATCCTAGCTTCATCCATTATCATCTTTACAAATTTCTTTTTTCCCATGTCTTTAAGTATGAGGTTTATGCAATGCGCTGCTCATGGGGTCTAAAATAAGTTATATTTTCCATTAACTTCCCTCCGGGTTTCTTAAAATTGCTACTATTATCTGTAACTATGTGGACCACATTTTCTTTTCCAACCTCTTTAATGACATCCACAAATAAACCACATGTATTTGTAATCCTTAATAACATTAGATACTTCCACAGATTTCAAAAACACGGTGATGCTATCACAAGTAAACCATAAAATTGATGATTAACTATCTCGTAAGACTAATCCAACCATCATGCTTGAGTCACCCCATATGTTGGTAATTTTTTCTTCAAGGAACCTATATAATCATTAAGGAGTTTCTTCTCATGATTTAGATACTTTCCCATCACCTCATATGTAATGGGTGCCTTCACACCCGGCCTTACCTTTGCCGCCTAATCTATCAAATTCTGAAGTAGAAGCTCTGTAGTTGCATTGTCTACAATGCCATAAAAGAATAAGAATTTTGAATATGCTTGGCCTACCTTTTCTCTCATATTCCCTCACATTTCTTTGATCTTTCTTTGCTTGGGTTCTTAGGAGGGACACAATCTATGATCAATGGAAGTGGTGGTAGGTTGATCACTCGTACTAGCAATTTAACTGAACCCACGACTCCCACCACTGGACCTGCCCCATCACCTGCTGTTACCACCGAAGCCCCTACTAAGCCTCTTATTACCACTGCCCCTCCCTCTTCGTACGTAGAAGGTCCAAAATCAGGCATAGAAGAGTGCATGTGTCGTAGTTGTTGTCTCTCATGCTAATCTACCAAGCTTGCCTTCACTGCAAAGCTATATTGTTGCTTTTGAGCCTTTGTCTCATAGTCAGAGGGGTAGTGTAACCCATCATCATCATCAATATCAACATCTACATATCCCTGTAAACCCTGAAATGTGGGCTCCTTCAATGCTGCATCCCTATCCATCTTAGCCTTTTTACCCATTTCTTTCTCTGCCAAGGATCACTTATTGATCTCCTAATTAGGGGTGGGACACGCTCACAGTGTGATACCACTTCATGTTTTCCACTTGTTAGATGCCGTTTCAGTTAGGTTATTCCACCAACATGCATCTCTTTCCCATAATAATTGTATTTTGTTTTCGTCTATCCCCATCAATCATAGTATAATGTTGCCACCCAATATCCTCTCCCTCTTTGTTGTGCGACCGGTGAGGTATATTCGCAAACCTGCGAATAAAAAAGAAATTATATAAATACAAATACAATATAACATATGCAACATTGAATATAGAGAAACAAACACAATATGTTTCAAAATGTTCTACATGTTTGATGTAATTTTTTGATTTTTTTCTAAATTTTTTAATTATTTTTTATAAAAAATATAAGAAAAATTAAAAAAATACAGAAAACATAGTAGAATTAACAGAAACATACTGAATATGTTTCAATATGTTATAATATGCTTCTTGTATTTTTTCATTTTTTTGGGCATTTTTTCAGAATTTTTAATTATTTAATATTAAAAAAATTCAAAATATTTTATTTTCAGAAATCTACCAAATTGACGTATTATGTGAAAAATGGGCTGTAGTATGTCATATAAAAAAAATAGACCAAACAATGCCCATTTGGTATGATTTTTTGAATTTTTTTTTAAAGAATAAATAATTTTAATTTCTGAAAATTATTTTTAACTCCATGAATGTGTAGATCTATTATCACATTCGCATGACATAAAAAAACTAGAAGGATTGGAATAAAAATAGCGAATTTATCGAAGTTTTTGAGGAAATTTGGGGATTCGGCATTGATCTTTCGATCCAACTCAAAGGAAGGTTTTCAATCGAAATGGATTCAAGTGGATGCTAAATTTTACTTTAGTAAGCTATATCTATGAAGAATCACAAAAAAAAAGAATGATTTTTAGATGCTTTTTGGAGTCGGCGATAAGCTCGGGAGACACGATAAGGGTTGTCTCATATCTCAGGTAATTAAAGGCATTTTTGGCTTAAAATTCCCACGTATCGCGTGATACGTGCAGGTGCAGCACGTGCCACGATACATAGAAATATATAAGGATATTTCAATTACTTGGGGGGTTTCGTCCCCCACCACCCCGTGATACCGGTATGTATTGCTCGATACGGGTTGTATTGCGCGATACTTTAAACGATGGTACAATCCAAAGGATACCCCAAAATTTGAGGCAGCACACTAAAAGATTGTCAGTTGATAGAGAAACATACTCATAGGTCTTAATTCAGACATTTAGAATGCATTCTATAGTGATCAGCCTTTAGTTCAATAGAATTCCATGAAGTGGTAGCAAACAACACATAAAAATATCAATCCAACACTCAAAGAAGAATTCTGTCAAACACCTTGTACACAAACTTGTTCACGCAGCATTATGTCAACAAGTGGGGCTGGTGATTCTTTCAATCTTTAAGCAAGATATGAATTCCTATGGAGTTAAGGTTATGGGCAGTATCAGTATTGGTGAGATTGCTAAAACAACCAAGTGGTACACTTAATATCCAGCCGGCTGTATGGGTTTATAATTTTCTTTAAGAAAATATCAAAACCCCATTGCTGGAACCTGGCCGCAGGTATATAGGGAATGGGTTTTGGGTTCTTGATACCAAAAACAATAGGAGGGGGTTCCTTTATGTAGCCGCAGGGTATATGGGTTAGTGGAGAAGATTTCAGTAGGGGATTAATGTAAAGAATTGAAAGGTGATGGGTTTAGGTGTGGCCAACTGATTAGTAGAGAGGTTTTAATATTTTAGGATTGGTATGTAGGTTATTGATGGAGAGATTGGGACTGAAATCAAAAGAGAGAGCAAACAGAAGGGAGATAGGGTAGCCGGCTGCTAAGGACGTGGTTATGGAGGTTATTTATGGAAGATGGAAGAAGAAAATATGAAGGAATTTTCTGGATATGGGGACAACAAGGTTTAATAATGGAATTCAAGACAATAAAAAAAAGAACAAAGGAGAAGAAGAAGATAAGAGATACCTGTCAGAAATTACCAATTCACATTACCTTGAACATTACCATCCATGGCTTTCAGTTTGGTATCCAGAAGCTTGAAGGAGAGGAGCACCCACCCACTCGTGTAGTGAGAGAGAGAGAGAGAGAACCCAGAAAAAAAATGTCACTTTATTCATTAATTCTCAAAGTACAAATCGTGGCTGTTTTATAAGCCCAAAAACTCTCCTAAACCTACCCAACCGTCAGCCACATCATTCCCCATCCTATCCAAATTGTGTGGGAAGCTTTTTCCCTTATAAAACCCTATTCTAAAGCCCTTTACAACTCTGCCCAATATAAAAAATTCAAATACCCAATATATCCTACTCTAATAATTATTAAATTATGAAATAACAAAATAACATTGATAAAAGACTCTAAAACTAATTCAAAACCTAATAAAACCCTTCATAAAACATCTCCATGTAGTCTTCCATGCTCCTTGTTTTTTTTTTGAAAGATAACAATATTTTATTAGAAAGAGTCTTCCATGCTCTTTGTGTGGCTTCATGCATGGACCTCACTAAGGCCATTGTGAGCCCCACTTTATTCCAATGTCTACATCACTGATCTTTTTTTTTTTTGATAAGTAAAATATTAATATTAATAAGAAAAAGTTACATGCATGTGTATGTACAATGATTTTCATCTTGAAATATAGTCTAACAAACTTGTAGGAAATTCATACAGAAACAAGAGTTTCTCGTCATTTCCTAGATTCATTGAGGCAAGGATGTCAGCAGCTTGATTAGCCTCCCTCCATGCATGGTGAATCTCTACTTGAAATGTAGATAGTATGGCATGAATATGATTCATTATGGCAAGTACCCTCCATGGGGTGTTAGCATTCTTGTTAATGATATCAGCAGCGACCTAGGAATCTAAAGTAACATGGATGTTATTGAATCCTCTCTCCTTTGCAATCTGTAGCCCCCTTAAACATGAGTATAACTCCGCCCATGGTATGTACCTCGTGTTACATGATCCCGTGTATGCTATCAACCAGAGTGTATATGAAATAAACCTCTATAGCCCACACCTTGTTGGTTCATTGATCTGTCTCAGTTCAATGAGATAGTTGCAATTGACAGCTTCAACCATTGACACATTCTTGGAGTTCCTATGGTCCAATCAACTTCTAGTCTCCACTTGCTCATGATGATCCAAAGTACCAAAAGTGGAAGACCGAAAATGCTGTGGTTAAGGGATGGTTGTTGAGTTCAATGAAATCAGAAATCACTGATCACTACATTTTCTTAGAGACGGCTCATCAAATCTGGGAGTTTTTATCTCAGACTTATTCAGAGATTGGTCATGCAGCCAAAGTGTATCAACTGTGATAGAAAATTGCTCAATTCAAACAAGGATATTAGCCCCTAACCATTTATTATGCCTTTTGAAGAAATTGTGAGAAGAACTAGGTCATTATACCACATATCACCCTTCCTGTACAAAGGATGCCACAACCTACATGAAACATGTTGAGGAGATCCAAGTGTTTGAATTTCTAGCTGGTTTAAGTTTTGAGTATGAGCAGGTTAGAGCCCACATCCTTAATATGAATCTGTCATCCCTATATGAAGTGTACGCACACATTCATAGAGGAGAGGCCAGACGAGGTGTGATGAATGTGCCATATGCAATTGAAAAATCAGCCTTTGTATCAACCTCTAGTCGAGGTGGACGTGGGGGTTCTACTCGTGGTCATGGTGGATGCTTTAGTACCTATGATTATCGTGATCGCCTTAAGTGTGAGTATTGTGGTAGGTCTAGGCATACTAAGGACCAATGTTGGGATTTACATAGACATTCACAGGATCTTCCTCCACGTCCGTACCAACAAGGTGGATCAAATATAGCTAGAGGTGGAGGTTGATTTTGAGGTAGTAGACCACCTAGTGTACATTTAGTAGATTTCATGTCCTCAGAACTAGCTGTTCCCACATCTGCTTCCTTACTAGAGGGTCATCTATCCAGAGAGGAGATTGAGGCCTTCCGGTGGTTTGTGTCTTAGCTTGATACCTCTTCTGTTGCTCCTACATCATCATTACAGCTTCGACTTCAGGTACATTTGCATCAGCCTTATCTGCGTTTATTTCACCCTCATAGGACTCCTAGATCATTGATGCAGGGGCATCCCACCACATGACTGGTATGTCCTCCCTCTTCAAATCTTACCATGTCAGTTCTGGTAAAGACAAAGTCTGTATTGCGGAAGATACCTATTCTTCTATTGTTGGATATAGTGACATTAGTGCTATTCATTCTTTGTTGTTATCCTCAGTTCTTCATGTGCCTAATTTTACATTAAACTTGTTATCCATTAGTTATCTTACGAAGAGTCTTAACTATTTTGTCACTTTCTTCCCTTTTTATTGTGTTTCAAGACTTGAAGACGAAGACAACTATTGGTATGGGGCATGAAAAATATGGTCTCTATCTTTTGGATTCATTATCTTAGTCATCCATTGCATCTTCAACAATAAAGATGTCTATTTCTCCTATCACTACATATAAGTTATTCCAATGGCATCATCGTCTTGGCCACCCCTATTTTTCTTTGTTAGGGAACCTTTTTCTCAAATTTCAGTTTTCTTTAAATAAGTTTCATTGTGAACCTTGTTAGTTGGTAAAACACTGTCGTTCAATTTATCCATTAAGTTGTTATAGAAGTTTATTTTTTTTAGCTATTGTTCATGCTGATGTGTGGGGACCTTCCCCAGCTACTTCTTTAACTGGATTTCGTTATTTTGTTACTTTTGTAGATGATTATCCTCATGTTATATGGGTATACTTATTACAGAAAAAAATGATGTGTTATTGCGTTCAAATTTTTTTATAACATGAGTTACTCATAGTTTGGTACCAAACTTCGCATTCTGTGATCTGACAATGGGGGAGAGTATCTCTCCAACTCTCTGTCTTCATTCTTTGATGCTTCTGGAATTATTCACCAAACCACTTGCTTTAGTACTCCTGAACAAAATGGGGTGTTTGACTGTAAAAATAGACATCTACTTGAGATTGCTCGAGCACTCATGTTTACAAGGAATGTGTCTAAGACCTTTTGGTCTAAAGCCATTCAAACAGTTGCCTATTTCATGAACAAGATGCCTTCCCACGTTTTCTCCTTTAAATCTCCAATTGAAGTCTTATCACCTTGAACTCCTTTGTTCTCTCTTCCCCCAAAAATGTTTGGGTGTATCTGTTATGTATACATATCTAAATCTGATCGTACCAAGCTCGATCCAAAATCACTTGAGTGTGTTTTTCTGGGTTATGGTGTTAATCAGAAAGGATATAAGTGCTTCCACCCACTTGCTCGAAGGAAGTTTGTTTCTCGGGATGTGATATTCTTTAAATCTATTCCCTTCTTTTCTTCGGGTAAGACACATCTTCAGGGGGAGTGTTCAGGTGAAGAGTTGTCATCTTCTTCCACAATTCCACTTCTGTCCTAGTCCCTTCATTTTGTTTTGATAACACTGGTGTTGGTAGAGAGGGGGAGACTGAAATTAAAGTATACACTCGAAGAAAGAAGAAAGGTGATTTAGACTTGCAAGAGCTAGTGGGTGACTAGAATCCTTGTGCTCCCATTCCAGAGTTTTCTTTGGATTCATTCCTTGAAACAAGTAACAGGTTTTTTCCTTCTGAAGTAGATGATTCTAACATGCTTATTGCTTTGTGAAAATGTGTTAGAACATGTACTCAACATCCCATATCTAACTTTGTTTTCTATCATGCTCTATCGGTTTCTTTTAGAAACTATGCTGTTTCCTTATCTTCAGTCACCATTCCTCATAGAGTATTTGAAGCCATAGCATAGCCACAGTGTGAGCTGTTATAGAGGACGAAATGAAAGCTCTAGAAAAGAACCAAACATGGGAATTAGTTACTTTGCCAAAGGGAAAGATGACAGTTAGATGCAAGTGAGTATTTACTATTAAGCACAAACCTAATGGAATAGTTGATAGGAACAAGACACGTCTATTTGCAAAAGGGTATACACAAATGTTTGACATTGACTACCAAGAGACATTTGCCCCTGTGGCAAAGATGAATTTAGTACGGATTCTAATATTTAGTAACAAATCAAGGATGACCTCTACTTTAATTTGATGTGAAAAATGCCTTCTTACATGGAGATTTGGAAGATGAGGGATACATGGATATGCCACCTGGATTTGAAATGGCAGGAGCAAAGGGAAAAGTGTGTAGACTAAAAAGGACACTGTACAACTTAAAATAGTTGCCAAGAACATGGTTTGAAAGGTTTCAGGCAATAATGATTATAAATGGGTATAAACAATGTCAAGCAAATCACACCTTGTTTGTAAAAAGAGCAGGTAGCAAAGTAATGACTCTCATCGTATATGCTGATGATATTGTGGTTATGGGAAATGATGAAGTGGAAGTAGCACAACTTAAGAACAATTTGGTAAGGGTATTCAAAATTAAGGATTTTGGCTCCCTAAAGTATTTTTTGGGAATGAAAGTGGCTAGATCTCAACAAGTAATTTTCCTTTGTTAAAGGAAGTATGTTCTTGACTTGCTGAAGGACTAAGTATGATGGGATGTAAATCATGTGCTATCCCTATTGAGGTTAATCGCAGGTTGAAAGAAAGTGACAGTGAGAGGTTGATTGATGTAAGTAAATGTCAACTATTTGTTGGGTCTCTTACCTAGTTATCTTTTACCGGGGCTGATATAGGATATGTAGTGGGTGTGATTAGTCAGTTCATGCATGCCCTTACTCAGGCACACATAGAAGTTGTATACCGGGTTCTGGAATATTTAGAGGGGCGCCTAGGCAACGAAATTATGTATAAGAAATTTGATCATCAAAGAGTAGTGGTGGAGCATATTCTGATGCAAATTTGACATGCTCATTGATTGATCAAAGGTCTACATCAGGGTACTGCTCCTTTGTTTGGGGCAATCTTGTCACATGGCGCAATAAGAAGCATTCTGTTGTAAGGTCTAGCACTGAAGCAAAATTTCGCTCTATAGCCAATGAGATTTGCGAACTCTTATGGTTAAGGAAGTTACTTGATGAATTGGAATTTCCGATGATGGGTCGCATGAACATCTTTCGTGACAACAAGGCAGCTATTAACATCGCACATGATCTAGTACGACATGATATAACAAAACATGTGGAGATTGATTGACACTTCATCAAGGATCATATCAAGTGAAGTTGCATTTGCATTCCTTTCGTTCAGACGAAGTACCAACTTGCAGATATCTTCACAAAATGATTAAGTAGTATGCATTTTTTATATATTATAGACAAGCTGGGAATGATAGATATCTATTCACTAGCTTAAGAGAGAGTGTTGAGATACATTACTTGGAGAGTAATATTGGTAGAAGTATCATATACATGTATATGTATGATATACTGTATACTATGGTATATCATCTCTCTCTATATATATATTAATAAAATATTTCGTGTGTGTAAAAGCAACACACATACGATTTCTCTCTCTTCCTCCTCTTCATCTTCGTCTCTTTCTCTCTCACTAATTTCAATCAGTCGTTGCATTCCATTGGCATATTTGACACTCTACTTTGAATCTCAAAGGTGATAGATTTAATAATTTGTGAAATCATAGAGTTTGAATCGTTAAATCTTGTTTCTCTCATTTTAGATATGATAGACCGTTGCATGAGTGCAAACTTGCCAGCCGTAGAGGTAATTGATTTTCCTCTAAAATTGTTCTTGATCCATTGCGCTTCAGCATGTAGAGGCTTTATCGGAGGCTGTTGTGAAATTTCCTCCCAGATAAAGAATCCATACAATGCGGTCCTCTTCATCATAGCGTAACCGTTCTATTTGAGGCAATTTTCCCCATGCTTCCCTTAAAAGACGGGAGGTGGCCCAATCAACATGCCATTCACCATTGCACATGATAGAAGCCAGCCTGTCAGATCTGCATCATTGACTTGCTGAGTTATCGGAGGCAGACTTGAGTTTTGATGAGTTTATGTACTTTTACTCATTCATTTAATATGAAATTATGCTGGTTGTTCTTAAGCTATAATTCTATTGCCAAATAAAATTTCAAATCATTCCGACTTTCCTAGACCTAATTTAAATTCATCCAAAGTTCTATCCAGATTTGAGGTTCTAATTTGTCTACATGCAAAAACCCTAGTAAGGCCATTCATTTGGGTTTATTTCAGTCCTTTGGATTTTCATTTGGACCCATAACCTGTAGGACTTTTAGGCCCTAGGCTATCCTACATCAATCATGCAATGCCATGGCAGAAGAGGAGACAAGCTTTAGGTGAAGATTTTTTTTTGGTTTTTTGTTTTTGATAACTCATACACAGGTTCGATTATAGGGATTGCCAATTTAAACTCAAATTTGAGTTGGTATAAGAATTGGGAGTTCTTTTGTTTTTATTTACTATTATGTACTTGGATTAGGTATTTGGAAACTTTAGTTTTATAGAGAATAGGAATTTCTTGTAAAAAAAGGGAAAAAATGACTAGAAGATAATAAAAGTTTCTTTAATATTGTGCATGTTAAGTCTATATGGACCCTGCCCTATGGGACACTTATTGTATTATTGGGTTTTTATTTTTTTATTTTATTGAGAAATATAAAGTTGATTTAAGGGAGGGTGATGCAGACATCATGACCAGGCAAGGGACCTTGATCCATTTGGAGTATTAGTTTATGCTTAGTGTAGTTATTATTTCTTTTACATTGTTTAGTGTCTCTTGTTGGAGGGGGACACATTAGTATGAGGGTATTTTAGTCTTTAATATTTTACTTGGGATTTTTTTGTTATTATTTGTAGTTCAAGGGTAGTTTTGGTATGAGCACTTAGGCATGAAGTTATTTTTGGCCTATTTCTATTTTTGTAAGACCTAGCTGTGGGGGGGGGGGTTGGATAAGCCCCACGACTTGATGAAAGATGTTATGAAATAATAGAAGTAAATTTGAATGGTTTCTTATGGCTCCCACTTCTTCTTTGAGTTGTAAGTTGAAGCTCCTAAAACCCTAGAATAGGACTAGGCTCCCACCTAGTTTAATGCTGGTGGTGGAGGCCACTCTCTCCCCTTGGGTTAAAGGACCTCTTCCTCTTCTTCAATCTTCATTTTACTTTGTTTATTGTTTTTTTCTGGTTTGCTGAAAGCATCAATACGTAGAAGTTTGATTCTCACATTTTCAATATCAAGTTTTCAATCAACACAAGCATACCAGAGCATCCTTAGGAGCTAGACGATCCTCCTTGAGGTGCTAGGCCAATTCAAAGTTCAACCAAAATTGATCCACAGCAAGATTCCTCCATTTCAGGTGTTAAAACAGGGGCTGGAGGTGATCCACGAGAATCCACACCAATTCGTCATCATCAAAGTTTCTAATATTTTGAATTTTCCAATATCTGCTTCACCCTGGGATGATCCTACAGCAAGCAAATCCCTGCAGAAAATCAGTTTTTTTTTTTTTTTTTTTTTAAAGAATTTGTTGGGTTTACTTGTAGGCAAGCGTGAATTCTGGTTCCAGACTGACTGTGGAAGATCAGCTCCTGCTCTCTCATCTTTCAAGCTTTAGATGGACTGATCTCTCTAGGAGGTCCTAGACTCCTGGATGATCCACCATAGGCAGCCACCTCACTTTTAAATATTGATTTGCATGAGTTTTTTATGCTGGACACACCCACAGGCGTGAAATAGGACCTCTCAGGCCATCCCACGAAATCAGCCACTGCTCCCTCATGGTATCCCTTTTGATCGTTTGGGTCTTCCTCAGGTCTAGCAGACCCCTGGGCGACACAGTGTCAGGCAGCTTCCCTATCAAATCTGTTTCCAAACTAAAACCCAAGCCTGGGTTAGTTAAGAGCTGGCGGCACCCTTGGTACAGCAATCAGATTTTTTTTTGGCTTCTACCCCAACTTAGTTCTTTATTTCTTTGGTCAGAATCTTCATGAATAGCATATAAAGGACTTCATGGATGTCTCTGACGGCAGAAGATGATCCCAGGTAAGTGATATTAGGCCTCTTTTCGAATCCCTAAAGGTAGAAATTTAAGGTGGTTAGGTGGTATGTGCTAAGATGTTACCTAATAATTTTTCTGAGTTTGCCCCATTGTTTCAACCTTATTTTTCTGCCCTTAATCATATACAAGCCCTATTCTTACGATACCTCGGCAATATATCTATCATTCTTTGGTTTTTACCTTGATATCACTTTGTTCGGGATCACTTTTAGCCTCCTTGATAACATCAGATTTTGTGGACAGCATTCCTATTTCCTTTCATTCCCTAAATTTGTTTGAAGATTTAAATAATTGCCTAGGTCTTTTTTATTTGCTTATTACTTTGTAAACCCTAATTCTTCTAATGCATATGAATATAATCTAAGAATCACTTGATTTAGCAATTGAACTGTGCAAGTGGGAATCTAATTTATTTCTTTTATTATTTTAGTAATTCTATTCATATCTCTTGTACACACACTCACTTTCCTACATACATGCTGCATCAGAGGGCTTCTCTTTCTTTCTCTCAGAGTGTGTGATGTGTGTGCTTTTAGATTGATCATGTGAAACTAATTGTCATTTTCTTTGTTATTCTTGTACTTCAACGAACTTGCCACCTATATTGATTTTGAGCTTAAATTGATCAAATATTTGGTGATCATCTACTTAAGATATCAATACAACTTTCTGATTTCTCAAACTCTAGCACTTATGTTTGATTTTCAAGTTGTTTAATTGAGTTTGCAAGCAGCCCTTAGGCATCCTAGAGCATTCCACATGCACACAATGCCTGCCCTATTTTACATCACACCTCTTGTAGTCGTGCAATCCCCATAATTAAATTGATCAAATATTTCAATGCTTCAAGCAATATATTTTCTCTTGGACCATTCATTATGAGTTTATCTACTTTTTAGTTCTATTAGTTCCTTTGTGGATTGCATTGAGTCATGAGATTAAATGGTTCAGAGCATGGATCATGGTAACTGAATGATTCTGAGACTATCACATTGTTTCGCCTTTATGAACAGAAAATTGTAAGTGTTAAAGAATTAGGACTAAAGTATTCTAATTAGTTTTAAATGCTGTACCCTGACATAAATTGGAGTCACCTTGATGATAAGTTGAAGAATGTCTGAAAGGGTTGTTAAACCCTAATGTGGTTGCACCATCAAAAGTAGGATTGTCGTATCACTGTAGCATTTCCATAATCTCTGAACTTGTTCCTGTGCTGGGTTGTTTATGAACATTGTCAGAAAAATGGTACTTATCAGTGGCCTCAAGTGAAATTAAGAGATTGTTATTATGGCAGATGTATCACTCAAGTTTTGTTAACGAGGATGGTATTGCAAAAGCTTGTGGGTGCCCTTTACTTCCTTTAAAAAGCCATATTAAGGGTCCTGCTCCAGTTTCAGATCAAGGTTTCTTTTGTACTCTCACATTTAATTACTATTTCAACTGTTCCTTCTACTTGTTTTGAGGAATTTGACACATTTGTCTGCAGATCAAATTGACATTGTTGATGAAGCAATCACATTCTTTCGTGCCAATGCCTTCTTTAAAAATTTTGATATCAAGAGCTCTGCTGGCAAGCTTCTCATCTATCTAACACTTTACATCAATGTGGCTTTGAAGAGGCTTGAAGGCTGCAGAACACTTGCTGAAGGGACCAAAGCTATCATTAACTTCGGTCTTGAGAAGGTCCCTGTGCCTGGAGAGCCAGGTTTTCCCTTTGGAGGCATTTTTGCATTTCCTCAATCTCAACAAGAAGCAGGTGAAGTTTCTTTTGTCTCTTTCCAGTTATGTAGTCTATATTAATAATCACTCAGATTAGAAAAGAGTGTCCAAGTTATTTGATGAATGATCTTGTTACTTGTGTATTTCAGGCTTGACTTTTTGATCTGCACCATTAGACTTCAATATTATTACACTATTATTGAAATGATTAATGAGCAGTCCTTAAAAGTTAGCTTTGTACTTGTTATTTGGCTTTGAAGCATCAAATCAGATGACCTGTAATCCTCTGTTTCTAGCTTGACTTTTTAATCTACAACATCATACTTCAATATTATTACACTATTGGTAAAATTATTAATGAGCAGTCCTTAATGTAGTGGGATTCTTATCAAAACCAGGTGATATTTAATTCTTTTTATTTTTATTTTTATTTTTATAAGAGGAATTTCAATGTTAGGGATATGGCATCTCCAAAATACAAAAACAGAGGAAATCCCAACAGCTCCATGTAGTTTTCGAAAGACCTTTGATTCCTTTTGAGCTATAGAGACCAGCAGACAGCTGGAAGAAACAATATCCACAAGGCCGTCCTTTTTTTTTTTTTTTCTAGAAAACCTCCTTCCAATGCATCACCAAGTCCTTTAAGTCCCTTGGGAAAACCACATTACTCCTACCTTTGAGAGAACCACACTCCAATCCTATCTTGCAAACTTGCACTGAATGAGATATGATTAACTGATTCTGCATCATGATGACAAAAAACCTAAGTGTTGGCACGGATTTAATCTTGCAAAAAGAGTTTTATCTTCAACAGATATAGCCACTTTTGACAATCCTCTATATCTCACCTGAATTGAATCAAATCTAAGAAACTTAAGTGTTGCCATGGATTTAATCTTGCAAAAAGAGAATGCTATCCAATGGTCACATCAAATCACATCAAATTCAATCTTGAAGCCATCAGACAATGAGCTAAAAGTATGAAACATGGCTATACCTATGTGAGACATCTGTTGAAGCAAATATAAGCTGCACAAATGAAATTCATCCACATGGATAAGTTCTGTCCATGAGGATCAAAATCACCAAAATCATCAAATAAATCATTCGGAGCCAATGCGTGGCAGGCTTCAATTTTTTGAAGCAAAAGTCAAAACAAAATCAAAGATATATAAGCGGAAATACGGTTTGAAGTCAAATAGGATTCAAGAATCCAGATGAATTTAAACACTGCTAGTTGTTGGAGATACGGGTTATCACATAAAAGATAATGCTTATTACATATGTACAACATGCCATCACATCTGTGAGAAGGAATCAAGCCATGTGGCTGCTCATCCATGAAGAACCATGAAAACTAAGATAAGCTTAATCTATTGAAGATAAGGCTTAATTAATTCCCAAAATGAAGGGTCAAATAACAACTAGAAATGCTTTATAAATATAATATCTCATACATGAAAATGGAGCTTTTTGATCCTTTGGGCATTGTGTCTCATTCCAATCTTGATCATTTTTAATCATCTTTAAGTTACTCCCTCCTTTAGCAAGGCATCCAATGAACAGTGTAGTTGTAGTGAAGATCAAAGAAAATTAGAATGTCTTAGACAAGGTGATAATTGTAATCTTGTATATGATACGTTGTATAAGTATCATGAAGTTTCTTTTATATTTTCTTAAAACTTTGTGAGCCTTAATAAGAGGTTTTCTCCTTCTCTTATATAGAGGAGATGTTATTAATAGATTCGGTTTATTGAATCTTGAGAAGTGTAAATCCCTCAAAAATAAATAAAACCATTCTAAATGAACGGATAATATGTTATACGTTGCAAAATTTGGTGTGTACAAATTTCTGGCGTGTCTGGTGGGACTCTTCTCTCATCTCATCTTTAGCTGAACAAGATTTGCAGTGCTGCTAAAAGAAAACATTTCTCCTGTAGCGAACCCGTTGCAGTTCAAAACACAAACAACATTGCTTCCTTGACATACACTATAACACCCCACATTACTTTAACTTTGCTAAAATATAAATAATAAAGATTTGAGGTGAAAATGCTCTTATAGGTGTAATGTGGACCATTTTAGTGTTTATGTGTCATGAGAATGAACCGAGCGAGAAAACAAAAAAAGGGTTGAGTAAAGTTTAAAACTCAAAAATCATGGTGGAACTCTGCCTGATTGATTAAAGGGAAATCCTGATCGATCAAACCTTTAACTAATCAGGAATATGCTTGATCGATCAGACACCCAGAGGAAAAGAAGACCCCTCTCTGCCTAATCGACCAGAGCTCAGAAGGATTTCAGTGGCCAATGCGCCTCTCTGCCTGATCAATCAGCTGATTGGTTAGAACTCTGATTGATCGGGAAAATCAGGTGTGAAAAATCTAGAAACTTCTGAGATTTGCTCCTAGCACGTGATTTTTCTTTTAAAACGTGTGAGACTTCTTTGCAATAAAATAAAATCCCAAAACTTACCCAATTGAGACCTAAAACATAAGAGAAGAGTAAGAGAATGAGAGGTGAAGAGTTTTGGGAGAAAGGGAAAAGAAATCCCAAATTTAGCAAAGGTAAAACATGGAAACCCATATCATGGAAGATTTTTCTTGGTTTTGAGGTTTTCTTTTAGTTTTTCATTAGATCTCACTATTTATAGTGTTCTACATCATTTATATTGCAGAGAAAAAATTATAGGAGTATTTTTTTAAGAGATAACTCAAAGGAAAGGAATTTCTACAAGAATAAATTGTAGATCCAAGAAGAAATAGCTAGAGTAAGTGGTTATACAAGATGTGCTCTTGTTTTTATTCATAGGATCTTAGATCTATTCTTCTTAAATCTTTGTTTTGAAGTTTTATGATTTAAGTTCTGTGGATTTCAACGTTTATGATATGAAAATGGATTTATTTCCCATGTATATTGTTTATCTTGCTAGAATCTCATAGATCTTTATCTATTCATGAAATTTACAAATGATTCTACATTTTCCGTGTTAGGATCTTAGAAGTCCTTATTTCTAAACTTAAGGTTTACTTATATTTGGAGGTTTTTGGTTGTCGAAACATGTAGCCTTTTGTGGATTAGCCTTTATGGCTCAGAGATCCATTCGTGGGTTAGCCCTTGTGGCCCTGGAGATCCCTTGTGGATTGGCCTTTATGGCAACGGAGACCCTCTATGGGTTGATATTGGATAAGTTCTGGTTTTATTGGTGACCCTCCATGGGTTATATGCATCGGTTTTGGTTTTGATAGAAATCCTTATAGGTTGGCACATGTATTTGTTTTGGTTTCATCGGAGATCCTTATAGGTTGTCATATGTATATGTTTTGGATATCGGAGACTCATATGGGTTACTATAAGTATAAATTTTGCTTTGGATCATAAGTAAGGATATATGTATATTAAAAGAAATCATTGTAGTCCTTGAAAATGCATTTGAACTCCTTCCTCTATTTTGACTTATTATATTGCAATTGTGCTTGGCTTGGCCCTATTCCGTTGTATGTTTTGTATGATTACTTATGAGTTTGTCAAGCTCACCCATGTGACCACATTTTTCAAATTGAGGCATAAGTAACAAGTGCATCCTTCAGGAGCAATCGGAGGATGAAGAGAGGCATGGGAGGAAGTGCCAATGTTTAGTTTGTTTAGTTGTTGGATTTTGTACATCCTTATGGATACTTTAAACCTTGTAGATTTAATAGTTTAGTTTTTATGAGTTTGGATTTATGGATTTGTGAATATCTCTTTTAAATGGTTGTTATTGGAGATTAAGTCTCCTTATGATGAAGTAGAAATGATTAGAGATTTGGTAGTGATAGGATGGTTAGTCTTTATTATTTCTACTGTTTTATGGTGATTGAATGCTAGTACTTTATATTCCGCTACAAATGTGAATGAAAATTAATGATGAGTATTATTCTAATGTGAAATGCTATATTGTTATGAGAAATAAAGGTTTTAAAAGGAGAGTAACAAAAGAAAGAAGGGTTTTATACTCCAAATCCGAGAGCATCCCAATGTGAGGTCTAGGTTTGGATGTGTCAACAAGTGTTTGAGCTAGATTTGGGTCATGATAAGGACCATGAATTCAGGTCGTGACATACACCATATCGGTCGTAAGCAATCGCATTGGATGCAATGCCTTCACATGTCTTGGTGGACAACAAGGTCATCAGACTCATCTTGCCACCAAAGCCTAAGCGTGACCAAGCAGCTCATACTGCCCTTGAAGGCGATGAGACTGCCAAGAGTCGGCAAACTAGTAAAGGCACGTTAGACGAAGACTGGAATTTCATATGGAGTCCAAATTGGGTATCATAGGTACACAAGCTAATTATCCAAAAAAAAAGAAAAGAAACGGAACACAAGAATCAATTCTTGGAAGAAGGCCCAAGCCAAGGAAAGTTATTTGTGTAGACAAACCTAATTTATCCGTTGGAAAGACTCATTTGTCCGCAAAAATCTATCTGTATGGATGAAATCCATGGCATGACCACTCATTGTACTCATAAATCGCGACAAGCAACAACTATTGTTTGTTAGCTAGAAGTGACCTATTCAACAACAAGACATATCAGAGTTGAAGTCATGGCCAGAAGGATCTGGTATGTTGAAATTAAGAAGGCTAAAATCCTTCGGCATGCCAAAGATACAGAAATCAAGTTAACGGCTCGAGTGCACATGCCCAAAGCCAAATCAAGTTAATGGCTTGAGTGCACACGACCAAGAATTGATGTATGGTAGCATAATAAAGAAGGCTAAAATCCTTTGGCAGGCCAAAGATACAAAAATCAAGTTAATGGCTAGAGTACACATTGCTTTGTGGGAAGGTAGGAGAATCTATAAATCACTTGTTTATCCACTGTGACTTTACTATGGAATTATGGAGATTTGTGATGCTAGAGTCTCTTTGACTTGGTTTCTCAATGGGGAAGGGGTGTAAAAGGGGTTCGAGGTAGACTTTTTATGGAAGCAGTTCTTCAAGGCATCTTATGGGGAATTTGGATGGAATGAAATTAAAGAATATTTGAAGATAAAAAGAAGAGGGTGAGAATGGTGATTGATTCCATTCTTTGTGAGGTAGGATCTTGGCTCATGATAAGGAAGAAATTCAAGGAGTTCTTGAATCTTTTCTTGTGGGATTGGGTGTCTTGCATTTACATATGTCCTTGCAAGGACATATGTAATTAAGCTCAATTTTGATTGCTTGGGAAATCCAGGTCCTTCGGGATTTGGGTGTGTTGCTAGAGATGCCCAAGTGAAAGTGTTGTTTGCTAAGTGCAACTGTTGGGCATCAAATGTTCTAAGGAAGCTGAGCTTTTGAGTCTTTTACAAGGGATGTGCATGCTCAAAGTGAGAGGCATTTATGGATGCCATGTCAAAGGTGACTCCAAAATGGTGGTTAGTTGGGATAAAGGAACGGTAGTAGGATCGTGAAATTGCATCACTATATTAGGGGAGGTGAGGGCTCTCTTGGGGGAACTTCATCTGGACCTCCATCTTATTCCAATATCTTAGAACACGGTGGCTGATAAATTGGCCAAATGGGGGTGGGTGGGTTTGATTGATATGTTTGTTGGGATAATATGCCGGACTGCTAATGGGTTGTGATTTCTATCCGGCTTGTATGATGTATATTAGTTGTGGCTAATTTTTATCCTCTCTCTCTCTCTCTCTTTTTCCTTCTCTTGAATAAATTTGATCATTATTCATCAATATAGATGTATATGGTTCCAAATTACATCGTATTTGGTCCATATGGCCACTTATAATCGGAAGGAATCATCATGATGCGGGATACAAAACTAGCCTATATTAAAAAAAATTGTGGGCTTGAGAAGTTCATAGATAGCTTATTAAATCCTGTCTAGCAGATCCATTCCATGATTTTACTTAGGCCGCTTGATTATTATGTTTTCTAGAATTTTTGTTTTTATTTGGTTTGATCTTATTTAGTTTGTAAGTCAGATTAGGAATCTTATTTATATTAGGATAAAGTGAAAGTCCTATTACCGCCACTTTTCTTTAGTCCTTATTTATTTATTTATTTTGGGGGGGTGGGGGGTGGGGGTCAAAAGTCATCCATATGACTTGATTTTGATGTCATTTGAAAGGTTATTTAGTTAAAGTTTGAGCGAGGCCATGATCTTGTGAATTAAATGTGATTTGGGGAAGTAATGGCCAAAAATTCTATGACACAAATTATTTATTTAGAGTTTCATTCAAATTAGAAGTATAGAGTTTTGTTTATAAATGAGGAGATGGAGTGGTGTGAAAAGATTTTTTTATTTATTAGTGAATGCAGTTGATGCTTTGGTATGTTGATTTGCTGCATATTCCAAAACCTTTTTTCTTAAAGGTGCTAATATGCTTCCAAGCCCTTTAGGTACAACAACAACAACAACAATAACAAATAGCCTTATCCCAACTATTTGGGGTCGGCTACACAAATCTTGTTCCGCCATTCAGCTCTGTTTAGGGCCTTATCTGTTGTTAAATTACAAGCTGCCATGTCCCTCTTTACTACCTCCAC
>JAOXJP010206664.1:0-11102 GCA_025762735.1 Platanus orientalis
AATTTGTGGCCTGAGAATTTGTATATTATTTATATGAGTTTTTTTTTTTTTTTTTTTTTTTGATAAATTTTAGTTATTTGTAATGAGCTAATGAGCATTGGGCCGGCCCTACCTGTAGATTGAAGTTGGGCCGTGCTTGGGTCTTGAGGCCTGAGTGTTTTGTGCCCATACCTGGACCAAGCCTTTGATATATAAAATAATGATCCGTTCCCACGGCCTTTCAAGGCCCAGCCCGGATATGGCCCATGCACACCCTTTATTTCAAGACAGATCGTTTGCTCCCCTTAGATGGAGAAAGCAATAACTATTGATGCTCTGGATGTGGATGCTAGAGTCCTGTCTTATTGTATTGCCTTATTTGAATTGGCATAAGGAGGTTCAGTTGGGAGCGGATCGTCTGCTGGTGAATCAGCAGGAACTTCCTGCTGATTTAACCACCCAGAGACACCTATCCGATTTGTTTTTAAAAAATCGCTTCTGATCTTTTTCGTCATTTTTTTTTATAAGTACGTGTAGTTAAGTTTATTTACTTATGGTAAACATTTAAAGAGTATATTTCAATTTTGTTGCTCATCCCTGTACAATGACAGAACAAAATAAGACTATTAACTGATTGTAAGGGTCAATCCAATAGTTTGACCCAATTCATTGGGTTGAGTCCAGGCTGACCATGCCCACCCAAAGGTCTGGCCCATTGTTTGTGTGTGTGTGTGTGTGTGTGTAAGAGAGAGAGAGAGAGAGGAATCTGTTGGTGGTCCCATTCTCCCTTATTGATGACAATGATTTCTTCCATATAACTCTACTTACTCATTTCGAAATTTCACTATAGTGCAGTGCTTGTAGCTTTTAAAGAAAATGCTCCTATCACTCCATATGTTCACACACACTATCTGTATCAATTTTCAAAAACTAATAATAACCATAGAATATCTTTTGGCTAAAGTGATAAGTTTAAATCAAACCATACGTACGATTGAATTTTTGGATAATTACTAGAAATCAATCACTCATGTACTTTGAAAAAGAGTTCTCATTGATAAATATGAGGGAGACACCCAAGATCTTATAGGATTTTGTTTCACTCTTGATAACAAAACATACGGGTTTGATGAGAATGTCCTTTGTCCTCATTGTACTAAAAAACAGAGAGGCCAAGACTGGGCCACAAGCTCATAATCTTCACTAAGCAAGAAATTTCCCACTAGCAATACTGTGTTCCCACGAAGGATGGTTCAATTTTTCATTCAGCAAAGCATGATTGTGTGAGCTGAGCACATCATTTTGTTTCAATCATGTATAGAAGACCATGCCAAAATTTTAACCCTTTCTTCGCAGGCCCCGGTCCACCGACCTTCGCTTAAACACAATTAGAGGCCTAATAAGTCATCAAAGTTGTTTAATATTCTTTTTCTGATTTGAAGAATCGTAAAGCAGAAAAAATAAAGAAAAAAGATGAGCAGAGATCCACTATGAGTACTGTATGCCTTTTCAAGACTTGATTGGGGGGGGGGGGGGGCATATCATTTATATATGATCCATATACTGATTTTTTTGGAATAACATGGAATAGGACCCACAATCGAAGTGCAGGTTATGCTTCACATTATGATGCCTTCAGCTTAATCCCCTCCATTCACAAATGAGCACTTCACATTTCTATCCAAAAGTGTATGGTCCAATTTTACAGGTTTCTTTGTGAACACAAGACCATTGAGAGAGAGAGAGAGAGAGAGAGAGAGGGAGAGAGAAAGAGAGAGAGCTTTGAAAAGGAGACATGGCAGGCAACATAGGCAAATAAGAAAAGAACAATTACATGGGCCGACATGAAAGAAAGACAGTCAATACAGATAATAGAATGAGAGGTACCCTCAGTCAATATCATAAATCCAAGATTAAGAACAATAGAAGACATTAAGGATCCTCTACTGTCGTTAAAGTACTCTTAACACACTGCATGGGTTTATAGTATGACACATAAACCAAAAAATTGAAAAACACTGACCCAACTTTTTTTTTAGTTTATGTGTCGCACTGTAAATGCATGCAATACGTTAAGGGTACTTTAACAGCAGTAGAGAATCTTCTCTGAATAGAAGAATAAAGGCAAGATATTTAAGTTTAGTTAGTTCATAAATCTAATGGAGACCATACTTAAGAATTCAAATCTAATAAGAACAAAACCTTTTTTCCACCATTAAAATTCTAAGTGATTTTATTTTTTTATTATTATTTCTTTTCAAAAAAGTTTTCTAAGTGGAGCAACTACATTTCTGTTAGTATTTTATATAATTTTAAAATAATATTTAATGTAAGAATTATTGTATGCATTATTTTGTTAAATATTTTATTATTAAAGGAGATGTTACATGTATTGAAACATTCAAAATATCATTTAAAAAATATATTTATGAGTGAACCGTTTTGTGCATTTGAAATTTAAACTATTTAAATGGTTATAATTGAAAATCCAACAACTTATATTGTAAACCGTTTTATGTGTTTTTAAGGAATTCCATTTAAATTCTTTAATATTATATTTAAAAGTAATTATTGTATGCATTTATACGAATTCAATTGTAACCGTTACGAATGTTTAAACATTATATCATTTTAATGTTGTAGCCTTTTAAATGTTCGGTATTAAATGATCTAACAAAAAATCTATATATAATTATACATATATCAAATAAGATATGAGAGTGACATATGTTCTTAAAAGAAAAACATTGCTTTGTGGGTATTATGCTTTTGTGAACGACAATATAATATTATTTGGATTTATCTTTTTTTTTTCTTTTTGAGCATTTTGTGAAATAGTGCTAGTTGTACTATGCAAGTGCAACCAAGGTACATGATGAAATTACAACTCGATTTGTATCCTGGAGACTTGATTGTTAGAACCCTGTTACACCGAGAAATGACAATTAATGTCTTGAAGAAAGATACCACCATACCGTGCCTTTGAGCAAAGACAATCCATGCAATTCCCCTAAGTTTTCTAACAATTTCAAGACGTTATTCGTATTGTGATCATACTGCTCATGGCAACAAACGTTGTGTTGGAAAATTCAACACCCACAAATCTTTTAATATTATATTCTCCGGTATATGTGTTTCCTTTAGATTTCAATAATATCACCCAGGTATGTATTTAGATTATTTGGTTGATTTCATACTTTTATAATATGCCGACCATCATATTTATATCATGATGGATTGTTTATATTTTTGTGATAATCATCTTGGTTGAATTATTTGAGAATTAGAAAAACAGAATTGTTATTGTTTTGTAATCCGTAAACATTTATGAAAATAAAAAAACCATCTCTTACTAGAATGGTTGTGGTGTGTTCACTTTAAGAGAGGGGTCGGGATTTCAAGTCACCCGGATAGTATCTCCTATGAATTGGGTTGATGTTTGTCTCTCTTTGCCAATGGAAATGCGAGTTTGTCCTATGTGGCAATATCAGGCTTAATTGGCATTATATAATAATAATAACAATACATAAATAAATAAATATTATATAGAAAATTCAATGTGAATTGATAAATGATATGTTGAGATTAAATTTTGATAACCAAGATTGTTGATTAAGATTTTTGAAAATCTTATAATAAATGTTTTGTTATTCATGTATGTAGATTATCACCTTGCAAGTATATATTTTAGAAATGATAAAGTGATAAGAGTATTGACTAAATTGTTAATATTTTCATATAAACAAATGTTGCTAAATTTTAGATATAACTGTGAATAATATGCATATGTTGTTCCTAAATGTGTAAATCTTGTTCTTATGGTAATCCTCTAAGGTTGAACTAAAATGGAAACCTTTATATGAGTTTGGGCTAGGTTTGAAGTCAATTAGATTGGAGACTTAAATATGGTTATAGTAAATACATTAAAGAGGGAACATCATATATATATATATGCATAGAAAATACTATACCATGAGTTGGTGTGAGAAAAGAAATGGGTACAAGTGTAAGGGAGAAAATGATTTACATGCTTATCTATGCTTAATAAATCTATTTATAGTGATCTAACTTGAATGAAGTTTCTATTTCAAGTAAATGTAAACATGTTAATATAAGTAAATACCTAAAATAGATTAAGAAATTAGCTAAATCTAAAAATGAACCAATGCCTTAAAAATGGCCTAATGTATTTGATTAAGGACTTGTGTTGTTGTTACTAATATGTTGTATGGTATGTAATGTGGTGGTTTATATATATTCTATAATAAAAATGCTAAATATTTAGAAATAAGAATATTTTGCCTAAAAGGGTGTTGAATTATACTCCTTTGATTATTATGGAATTATATTAAAATTTTGTTGTTAAAGAGGAGATTTCATGGTGGAAGAGGGATCGGGTTATGTATTGATTGTAATATGAGGTATTTTCACTTTATTATGATCATTTGTGCTAAATGGGTGCTTATATTACTATCGCCCGAGTCTTGAGCCATATGTAGAATCAAATGTATGTCAATAAGGTTGGGATAGATTGTGAATTATTTACCAAGATTTTAATATCTTTTGAAAAAAAAAATGTTATGGAATCCTTGATTTATTTCAATTGTGGCATATGATGATACCTACATGAAATTACTTAGTGATGTGTTTCTATAAATGATAATATACAAGAAAATGTATTGCATGTTAGTGTGCTTTTAAGGGGCGTTAATGTCTAGTATAGGCTAACAAGTAAGCATATATCTATGTGAAGATATTACTTACAATAAACTGGATACAAACATTTTATATGTATATAATGATGCTTCTAGTAAGTTAGGATTGTCATATTTTTTGTGTAATACTGCCTTGGGAGGGCTGAACAATTGCTTAACTATAATTAAGACTACATGTTTATTTTAAGTCATATGTTAAATATGAAATTGTCTAATACATTACTCTTAATAAGTTACATGATTAATTGATATTATATGTGAAATGCATCCAAATGAGTTGCATACAAATATGGATCATGAAGGTATGATGGTGCATTCAACAGCTAAACAAATATGACATGTGTTAGGATTGATTAAAATATTAGATTCTTTGGGGTTTTATAACCTACATGTGAAGGTGTTCTAAACCCATGATTTGGATTGAATTTCTACACGATTTGGAATGGCTTAAACCTCCAAAATTGTGGGTTATAATTAATATTTCTCTGGAATGGTTAAAAGAGAGCAAAGTTATGAAGTAATTAGGGTTTTTCAAATTTTGATAACTTTCTACAACTATGTGCGAGGTTGTTGAAAAAAAAAAAGAAAAAAAAAAAAAGAAATGATTTGTTTAATTGATCCATTCAATCCCAAGACTCTTTAAAATCAATAAATCCTATAAGTTTAGGAATAGGTTCGTAAAAAAGAAAAAGATGATGACCATAGTGACTAAGATTGTGGAAATTTTAGTTAAGCCTATAGTAATGATAAGTATGAATTTAGTGCAATTTTAAATGATGTTTTCCATTTGCCAAACTCCATAAAAACAACAATGTCTGGATATGTGTTAAATATATTTTAAATTTTATTTAATTTGACAAATTTATTTTGTCAAAGATTGAGATTTTTGTTGGCAAAGGGTATACCAAAATGAGATTTTTAAATTAAATGCAATGAGAAATCCGGCAAATTTATTTTGTCGAAAAATAAAATTTTTGTTGGCAAAGGGTATATCAAAAATGATATTTTCAAATTAAAAGTAATCTAGGTATATTTGTCTGAAACATAATGTTGTAAAATAAATTATTTGAGATTGAATGATACCCTAAGATTTGTGCAGTCAAATGAATAGTTGACTGATTTATTTATTAAATGCCTAATAATTGAGATATTAGCTAAAATGTTAAGAGGAATGAGTTTAAGACCTATATAAAAATTGCCAGTGACTAAAACCCAATCGTAATGGTTCAATGAGATAACAAATTGTTGAGTAATATGTGAAAAACACTAAGTAATACAAGATGAAGAGTAGTTCATTTTGCCTGTTTTAAGCCATAAACTTAGTGAACAATTTGAGACCATAACGTTGTGAAGGTTAAGTCAATAAGACTCTTAATGAATTTATAGATCTTTTAGATTGATGATTAAGTTATGGTGATACCTCAGATAAACTCACCGATATTAGTACGAAAGTGGGGCCGCTCTTTATAGAACTTGGGTCGTCTCTAGAGCACTGGTAACAAGATATGTACACAAAGTTGTAACGTATAAGCCTTAAGAAACACCATTAAGATTTGTGTATTTATAATTGAAATTTAGTGTATTGTAAATATGTAGCTCAAAACATAGTTCACTACATTTCCTGATACATGAGAATTTAATACAAGTTAAGGTTCAAATCTTCGTATACCTTCATTCTATACACAATTCTTAAAATGCTCATATTATTATTTATTTTTTTTTGAAATATGAGGAAATTGTTAGTATTTTATTTAATTTAAAAATTATATTTAATGTAAGAATTATTGTATGCATTAATTTGTTAAGTATTTTATTATTAAAGGAGATGTTACATGCATTGAAACATTCAAAATTTCTTTTAAATGTTATATTTATGAGTGAACCATTTTGTGCATTTAAAATTTAAACTATTTAAATACTTATAATTAAAAATCCAATAACTTACATTGTAAACTGTTTTATGTGTTTTAAGGAATTCCATTCAAACTCTTTAATATTATATTTAAAAGTAATAGTTGTATGCATTTATACAAAGTCAATTGTAACCCTTAAGAATGTTTGAACATTATATCATTTTAATGTTGTAGCCTTTTAAATGTTCAGTGTTAAATGATCTAACAAAAAATCTATATATAATTATACATATATCAAATAAGATATGACAGTGACATATGTTCCTAAAAGAAAAACATTACTTTGTGGGTATTGTGTTTTTGTGAACAACAATGTACTATTATTTGGGTTTATCTTTTTTTCTTTTCGAGCATTTTGTAAAATAGTGCTAACTATACTATGCAAGTGCAAGCAAGGTACAAGATGAAATTGCAGTCCGATTGGATCTTGAAGATTTGATCATCAAAACCCTGTTGCACCAAGAGGGGACGATTAACGTCTCGGAGAAAACAACCACCATACTGCACCTTTGAGCATAGACAATCCATGCAATTCCCCTAAGTTTTCCAACAATTTCTTTGTTGGGATAAAATCAATTTGGATTGTTTATTAGAGCAGAGACCTTTTGGATAGGCCACGCGCCCAGAGTCCTAGTCCTCAATTTGCTTACGTACCTTGTATTGGAATCTTCTTTTGTATACTGGTCAGTTTTTAAAGTTTCAAATGATTTAGATATTTAGAAAGATCCCTAGAAAAGAGGGTTTAATTTACTACATGATAAAATGATTCTAAGTTGAAGTACAAATGATTTAAAGGTGGAACAGCCCATACAGTGCCTCTCTAGGTTATCAACTAAGTGGATAATAATAATAATAATAATAATAATAATAATAATATTATTATTATTATTATTAGAAAAATGTGATATATATGGTCATTCGTATTCATGCTTTTCTTTTTCTCTTTGAGGTTTTCAATCTAATGAATGTTATGTGTCAGTAATTGGGGTGAATCTGCATTAACTATGATCAGGACAATACTATTGTAGATGATTTTCCATCTACATGTGAGAGAGAGAGAGAGAGAGTTTTGAAAAAATGGGCTAATCCATGAAGCTTCTTTTTTTTAATTATCAGAAAAAAAACAAGCTGCATGTGTTAGCCCATTTTTTCAAAACTCTCACTCTATCTCATATGTTGATGGAAAATCATCTACAATAGTTTTGTCTCAATCATATTTAATGTGGATTCACCTCTTCATACACAAACAAGTGGAAACATGCTGAGGCAAAATCAAGATTTTTTGGTAGGGGAGGCAAGTAAAAAATTATAGTTAAAAAAATGTATAAACATGCTAAAATGTATATCACTTAAAGAAATAATTCTCATTAAAAAGTCATTTACAATTGTGCAGCATTCATTTACCAAAAATAATTGCCCACTAAAAATTCATATACAATTATAGTGGCGATTCTCCACAAGGCCTCATGTTCAAAAAATGGTGGATGATCTTCTCATTATCGATACTATTGATTTCTTGGTATAAGTGATTAAACAATCCTTCATCCAAGCATTTCCCACATATAACCTTAAATCAACATGATTAATAAATGGGTCGTGTTCGGGTTGACCCATATAATTGTATACCTTTTAACACAACACCCAACCCACCAACACGAATTACGAGGCCTACTTCCACGTCCCCCATAGAGGATCCACTCTCGTCTGTGTGTTTGAATCCTCTCCAGTTTGAATGGATTGATATCATGCCAACACCAACTAGTGCATGTCACACCGATACCAATCAGTGGGTGACATGATGCATGACGAAGGGTGTATTGACTTAGTTCACATCATCTCTAATCTAATTGGACAAATACTACACCAGTCTCTGCTCAAGACGTGACAAATGCCTAACAAAGGAACATTGTAATAAATACTACTTATTTGTTGTGTATTTACCATCATACCTTCCCTTTAACCCATGTCTATGAAATTAAACACCTTTGTTAGGCCACATTTCAAGCACTAATTGGTAGTGGTGATATTTGTCCATTTAGACTGGAGATGATTTAAAATAGTATTGACCGAGATATATGGGTTATAGGCAGGTAGTACTGTAAATGCTCAATAAATATGTACATGTGTATTTATTTATACACCCTTTATCAAATAGTGTCACTTTGTTTGTAGAACCTAGTGTGTTAGATGTCATTCAGATTGGGGACGATGTGAACCCTTCCTCTATCACTTTGCAATAGATAGTTTCTATTTAAAAATCTCATTTTAGATCTTCTGTTTCTTCCCCTTCTCATTTTCAAATCTAGTAATAATGTTTCTCCACAATTATTCATAAGTTCAATCAACATTCCAATCCCTTACCAGAGTAGTTGCATTTGGATCTCTTATTCTCCTTGGTCTTTAATTTGTTTTTTATGTCATTTCTAATAAGTTCTCCCATAGATTTAGGTTGCATTTTTATGTTAGACAAGGGAAGTAATTAGACTTCTATTAATAAAGAGAAGGAAGTACATGTTTTATCTAGATTTTAGAGTTTAGGACCGTGGAGATAACACTTGGAAGAAAATGGGCTAGAATTTGGGTGGGTTAAAAGAAATTTCAAATTCCTACCCATTTTCTCCATGTTTCATCTCCATGGTCCTAAACACCAAATCTTGGATCGAACATCAACAAGGACAATTATTCTTTAAAAAAAAAAGCAAAAACAAATAAAAGAAAAAGGAGAGATTGTCGCTACACAATTGGGAGAAACCTTAGTTTAGAAGAGAAAAAAAAATATTTTTTATATATATCATTGAAAGCAAGCGGCATTTAAGCAAGGAAGAATAAGAATGATTGTCTGTGTTGACACAGACCTTGTAGGCGTGCCATTGATTGACGACACATGGTGTTTTATAATTTGGTGTCTATTTTTTACCACTTACTTTTTCAATTGAACATTTGTTTGAACAATTTTACCCGCAACACAACATGTGTCAACTTTTAATTCATTATAGACACTACAAAGACTTTTTCATCACAAAACAGTTACTAGTTTTTTTTTAAGCTTCAATTTCTTCTGTTTTTTATGTAATATTTTCTTCTGTTAATATGTTCCCTCTCTTCTACTAAAAATAAAAATAAATTTCAATATATGGCCATAGATCTTCATAAACTTCTCTCTAACCACTTGGGTAATATGGTTAACGTGGTTTTTCAAAGTGGTTAGACTTGTTACTCTAGCCTATCAGATGCTTTTTCTATGTAGACACAGGACTATGTAGGCGTGCCATTGATTGATACATGATGAGTTTTTGAATTTGGTGTCTCTTTTTTTACACCTGAACACTTTTTTGAACCCCAAAACATGTGTCAACTTCACCATAAACACTACAGACACTTCATCATCACAAAACAACTTTTTTTTTTTTTTTTTTGGAATTTGAGGGGGGGGGCAACTATCCCCTTGCTCATACTAAACATTACAGACACTTTGTCATCACAAAATATTTTTTCCCTTTTTGCCCCCCATGCCCCTATGTGGCTCCACCACTGGAAGCATACATACATATAGAGCATTCATTAAATTGAGAACCTCTATGAGTTTATAGAAGACAAAAAGAAAATCATAAATTGAATGACCATATATATCACAATTTCCTATTATTATTATTATTATCATTATTAATGTGTGAAAACCCCAAGACATTAATGAACTTAAATTTTAAACTATTTTATATATCTTGTGATTTTTTATTTGTTTATTTGTTTTTTTATGTTTTTATTTTCTTTTGTTATAAGGAGCCAAAGCTCTTTTTCATACATTTTGAAACTTCAAAAATGTTACATTTTTTTGCAAACATAGTTTTTCTAATACATGCACGTAGATTTATCAAATCCTAGTAATAAGTAAATAATGGATATAAGACTTGATAAGATTGCTACAAAGTTCAAGGGCCCATTCAATATGTAAACAATCCAATGATGAAGCCTAAACAACTACTAAACTAAAAATGATGAAGTTGAGTCATCCATATATCATCTACGATCAATGGGTTGCCACCTATAATTGCTCATATCTATGGAAGAGTTTGCAATAAGGCAGTTTTCCATTGTAGTATATTGCTTCACCTCTTTATATACCAGAAAGTGTCATGCAATTCTCATTTTGAAAGTTTCATATTTTTGTTTTTTTACAAAATAAGGAAGTGTTCAAACACATATATTCTAGTGGAGGAAAGGTTAAGAATTGTAGCCCTCTTGATGAGGGGTCTTTGGGATGCAATAGTAAACAATAAACACAAACAAACAAACAAGAAACCATAACACAAAGATTTAGGTGGAAAAGCCTAAAATTAGGAAAAAATTACGGAGCCACATAAGAACAATTTCTCTATAATGAAAGATTACAAAGGTACAAGCTTTCCTCTCTCTCTCTCTCTCTCTCTCTCTCTCTCTCTCACTCGTACACCTGTCTCTTATAAACAACTGACTCTGACGACGAAACGAGGCCGGT
>JAOXJP010206675.1:0-11961 GCA_025762735.1 Platanus orientalis
AGAAGGTAGAATGTTCACCTCATGTGAGGGGTTGAGAGAGAAAACTTGGGATACCACACCCACTTCAACACACACGTGTCTTATTTTAAATATTCATCTTCAACTCATTTTTATTGATCTAATGAAGCCTTTAAATAGGCATTACATGGAGAATAAAATAAATAAAATCCTAGATTCTAGATTTTCTAACAAAATAAATTGTCAAATAATAAAAGACTTCTTAAAATAATAAGATTCCTAAAGAGAAAAAAAATGAATCTTGGTTGCCATAATATTTGGCTTGTTTGTCAAGTTATTGGGCCCCACAAAATTTCTCCCAAAATATTCTCTACAATTTTGGAGAAAATATCACTAAATATTCCCCACAATGATGTAGTACAAACGAAAAGGGACCCAAAATTCTATGCAGCACACTCGAGGATTGCCAATCTTTATAAAAAAATAATCTTAAGCATTAAATCAAACACTTGAAAGGTACAGATGGGGACTTTTTAAGGCCTGTAACAGAGCAGAACTGAAGCTTAATTTCTGAAGTTTACAGGTCAGAACAGGATATGATTAAGTAGTCCATCAGAACAGAAACAGAGGGTACTCATGTTGATACAATAGATGGGTTTTGAAAAAAATGAATGTATATAGAGGCTTAGGGATGAAGAGGATGATGATATTGGTTTAAATTTTCAGCTGTGAACAAGGGTTAAATGGTGGAAAACAGTAAAATAAAAGAAGAAGAAAAATAGAGAAGGAAGAAGAAGAAAAATAAAGAGGAAAAAGAGAAGAAGATAAAGATGAGCAGATAAGATGTACCTTGAGGAAATCGCTAACCTCAAACTTGGAAATCACCAACCAAATCAAGCCTTAAGCACCAAGGACTTGAATACTCTTCAAGCTTAAAGAAAAGAAGTAGTTTCACTCATGGAGAACAAGAAAACAACTAAAATTTTTATTCATTCCATCATCCCAACTACAAAAATGTGCAACCCATATATATGCTCACAAACTCATGAAAAATAACAAGAAACCAACTTAGAAACTCCTAAACTAGTAGTTTACTTGCTACTTAAGACTTTTCTAAAGTCAAAACTACTAAAAACTTCACTTTCTAAAAACAAAAAGTGACAAAATCAAGCCCTTCTAGAAAACTTTGTCCAGCACTCTTAAAGGGTTCCACTTTGACTTGTTGACTCTTTAATCTTACTAAAATGCCATTGACAATTATGTCTTATTACAAAAATACCCAAAAACAAAAAATTAAAATGAGTCATGTCCTAAACTCTAATAACTCATGAAATATTAGCTAAAATAGTAAATCAACTCAATAAAGACTCCATCATGTGTCCTAAAGATGTTCTTCCATGTGTCTTCTCATGTGTGGACCCCACCATGACCCATGTGAGCCCCAAGTGTCCCCTAATGTCTGCATCACACAATCTTGAGGAATATTGGATTGTTGAATTGGCATTGTGGGTCCCTTAAATATCTTTCAAATATTCTAAAAAATCTTAGAGAATATTGGAGATATCTTCCAGCTCATATTGTAGGTGCTATAGACTGAGGTGGTAGCCCATAAAAGACAAAAATAACCTTGAAAATAAAATCCAATTCTACCCATTGACAAACATGCCTTATAATATTCAACCCCCTAAGACCATGGCAGATCACATCAGCGTTACAAGGGAGAACATTCAAAATTTGAAAACCACGACAAATCTAAGGTTTGGAGTTGGGGACGACGACAAGGGGTCTCGGGGTGGGAATCTGAAAAATTTAACCCAAGTAGACCAACCGGTTTGATTGGTCAAGAGGTTCAAAGGCGGCCCAAGCCATTCCAATAGTCCCACCCTCTTAAGAACGTTATTAGGGGCCCATAAGATTAGGCTGGCCCTGTCATCAAGCCCCAAATCTTGTAGGCCTAAAATTAGAGGTTATCGAGAGATCGCTTTCTCATGAGAGCGCCAAAGCCCAAGTCTTCTTTTGAAAACAGGAGTAAGCCCAATTTAAAAGGGCATCATCTCAACCTGAGGGGGAATTGCAGGTCAAATAAGGAGGGTTGGAAAAATATTCCAATGAAGACTTAAGGGGAGCAGAGAAAAGAATGGAGGATTAAAAAGACTAGCAACCACAATAAAGGTTCTCAAGGAAGAGCAGGGCGAAGTGAAGGCCAGGGGGTGAGATCAAGTCTTCCCGGCATAATGATTAAGGAAGGAAATGTGCATTAGGCAACGATTCGTAGAATTCCAGAGGGGAAAGGCAAAGGCAAGGTCAACGACAATTATTCTTCTAAGGAAGAGGAAGATCATGAAGGGCATAGCATCTGCTCTAGTGCTGATTCCCCCAATTTCCAGCGTGTTGGTAGAAGCCCAGGGGAGGGATGCAACAAGCAGAACCTAGAGGCCAATCTACGTTCACAGGTGATCAATTGTGAATGGGTAGTGGATAGCCTAAAGATAATCATTAAGGCCAGCCGGAATACTGCTGACGCTTACGGGGGGATTACACCTCTGACACCTCTCTTGCGGATGGTCAAAGTTTGGGGGAGTATTTTGAGAGCTACGATGAGGATGATGGGGTAATTGTTGCCAAACATATACTGATGATGCCTCCCCTTGCTCCGTACTCGAAATGGGTTATTAAGAAAGTGGTGAAGGTGAAGAGGAGGCTAGGGTGTGCTTTTAGAGGTCTGGAAGAGCAGGTTGAGGAGTTTTTTTGGGAAATTGAAAGGAGAAGAAGTTGGAGTCCCCAGAAGGTAAGCAGTATGACCGAAAGACAGAAAGGGGGAAGGAAGCCTAAAGAATTAAGAAACTTGCGGTGCGACATTAACTATGATCGAGAAGAAAGGGGGAGGAGTAGAAGGAAATGGAGAACATTTACTCAAGCTGTGTCTCACGATGAAGGTGACAATTTGTACTTGGAATGCTAGGGGTTGTGGAGGGTGGAGAAAAGGTGGGGGTTTCGAGATTTAGTGGAGAGGTGGAAGTTGAACGTATTTACAATTCAAGAAACAAAGTCTAGTAGTGTGGAGAGGCATTGGGCGACTGACATGTGGGGGAGGAGGCATTTTGACTATATCCACAGACCAGCAGTTGGAACAGTGGGAGGGGTCCTGGTAGGTTGGAACACAAATGTGATCGAGGTACTAGACAGTAGAGTTGGGGAGTTTTTGGTGTCTGGTTTATGCAAGAATAAGGAGGATGGTGGTGAATAGGCATTCTCAAGTGTGTATGGGATTGCTAATCAGACTGATTTTGGTAGAGTTAGCAGCGGGCTTTGTCCTATGTGTGATGCTTGGGGGGTTCCCTACCCTGGTGCATTGGGAGAGATTTTAATGAAGTATGGTGTTCGGGTGAAAGGTCAGGGGTAGCTGCTTTTACCCCAAACATGCGGAAATTTAATGATTTTATCGAAGAGTGGGGCTTGGTGGGCCTCTCTATGATGGGAGCTTGTTTCACGTAGACAAATAACAGAACAAGCAGCCGTTTGGACCGTTTCCTCTTTACAGTTGATTAGATGGAGAATGCCTCTTTATCTCAAGAAGCTCTTCTTGGTTTGGGGTCGGATCATATGCTGGTCTTACTTAAAGTAAATGCAATCTCCTCGGGCCCTTCCCCTTCAAATTTGAGTTGATGTAGCTAGAAATTCCGGATTTCAAGGCCAAGTTGAAAAATTGGTAGGAGGAGTTTGTAGTTAAGGTGTTGATCAATTATAAATTCGGGATGAAGTTGAAATTGTTGAAGGAGTGTATTGTGAACTAGAAGAAGAAGGAATTTGGTGGAATTGAGGAGAGGAAGCTATCCTACTTGAGTCAAATTTAGGCCTTGGACATTAAAAGCATGTCTTGTGGCCTTGAGGAAAAGGAGCAAGGAAGAAGAAGGGACGTCGAAAGGGAGTATAGTTATTTATTGAAAATGGAAGAGATTTCTCGGCGGCAAAAATCACGGGCTACCTAGTTAAAGGAGGACAGAAATACAATATTGTTTCATAAAATGACTAACTGGAGGAGATCAATCAATTAGATCAGTTGACTTAAGGTGCAGGGTCAATGGGTTCATGATCAAGAGACGATTCGTGACAGTATTTAGCAGTATTATATTGACCTATACTGTGATTCTTTGCCAAATCGCCCTATTTTGGAGGGGATCTAATGGAATGTGTTGAAAGAAGAGCATAGATTAGGGTTGGAAAGACCTTTTACTGAGAAGGAAGTGCTTACAGCTCTTAAGAGTATGGAAGAAGATAAAGCCTTTGGCCCTGATGGTTTTCCCACAAAGTTCTTGAAGACTTGTTGGGACTTTGTGGGAAAGGAGGTAATGGAAGTGTTTGAGGCGTTCTACTCCAAGAACCAATGGAGCAAAAGCTTGAGCACTACTTTTATAACCCTGATTCCAAAGAAGAAGGATGCTTCTGAAGTGAAGGATTTTCGACCTATTAGTCTAGTGGGCTGCCTCTACAAAGTGTTGGCTAAGACCCTTGCAATCCGGTTAAAAGGAGTTATGTCTAATGTTATTCTGGAAACACAACGCTTTCCTTCCTGGAAAACAAATTATGGACTGCTCCTTGCTAGCGAACGAAGCTATTGATGCAATGTTGAAGGCTGAAAGAACAAGGATTCTGTGTAAGGTTGATATAGAGAAAGCCTATGACCATGTGAATTGGGGCTATCTTGACTGGATTCAGGAGCACATGGGTTTCGGTTCCAAATGGAGGAATTGGATAAAGATATGTGTTACCTCGCCGTCCTTCTTTGTTCTTGTCAACAGATCTCTTAAAAAAAATTTCAAAGGAAGCAGAGGGCTGAGACAGGGTGACCTACTCTCCCCTTATTTATTCATTATGGTTGCAAATCTTGTGAGAAGGTTATCAACAAGGGCCGCAAAAGTGGGGCTTATATAAGGGTTTTTGATTAGCGAAGGGGGTTTGTCTGTTCCTTTTATCCAATTTGATGATGATTCTTTGTTTTTGCTCAAAGCAGAGTTGGAAGGCCTTAGAAATTTGAGGTGTATTCTCCTTATGGTAGAGGCTACAACAGGTCTAAAGGCAAATTGGGGTAAAATTACTCTAAGCCCAATAGGGAATGTACATGAGATGGAGGATATGGCAAATATTCTTGGATGTGATATGCTTCCCTAGCCTATATCCTACCTTGGGCTCCCTCTTGGAGCAAAACCTTCTTCCACAGCAATTTGGAACCCAGTTTTGGAAAAGATGGACAACAAGCTTGCGCATTGGAAATAAAACTATTTATCATTTGGTGGAAGGCTTGTCTTGTTGAAGAGTGTGTTAGCTAGTTTACCCATTTATTTTCTCTCTCTTTCAAGCTCCGCATCTATATTATGCAAGATGGAAAGGTTGCAAAGGGATTTCTTGTGGGGTTATTGCCAGGGAAGGAGGAAGATCCATTGGGTGGGGTGGAATGACATATGCAGCCCGATGAGCCTAGGGGGTCTAGGTATCCGATCAATGAGAGAGTTAAACAGAGCTTTACTCTCTAAATGACTATGGAGGTATGGCACTGAAGGAAACCAGTTGTGGAAGTAGGTGTTGCAGGCGAGATATGGTGAAGGAAGATCTGATTGGTTTACCCGAGTTCCTTCGGGGTCATTGGGCTGCAGGGTTTGGAAGGAAATATGCAAAAATCTGGATATCTTTAACAGGCTCATAAAGTTTAGAGCCAAGAAGGGAAGCAGGGTAAGATTTTGGCTTGATGTGTGGTGTATTAGTAAACCTTTAAAAGATTTATTCCCCCTTTGTTATAGTCTGGCATTATTAAAAAATGGATCAGTTCAACAGCATATGATACAGTCTAGAGTTTTCTGCTCTTGGGACCTAAAGCCCAGATGAAACTTGAATGACTAGGAGGTGGAGGAATCGGGTAGGCTGATGGAAATTCTGGAGGGGTTCTCTTTTGGAGACCTGGAGTTGGAGGATGAGATGAAATGGCGGCGGGATGAGGTGGGAGGATTTTCAGTTAGATCGATGTATGAGGAGCTTAGCACGCCAAAGCTGGAGTCCTATCCTAGCATATGTGCCTGAAACCCTCTAATTCAGCTCAAAGTATCTCTTTTTGTGTGGAAATTATGGTGGAATCGAGCCCAAACCATTGACAACTTGATCAGGCATCAGATGGTGATTCCTAATTGGTGTTGCATGTGTATTTCAGCAGGGAAGTCTATTGATCACCTCTTCCTCCATTGCCCTTGGGTTTATTCTCTATGGGATTATTTTTGGGCAAGATTTGGGGTGGTGTGGGTCATGCCGGGATCGATCAAAGGTCTTCTTGCTTGTTGGCCGTTTCAGAGGTGCTATGATTGGAGTGATTCAGGCAAGCGGCTTTGGATCTTGTTGCCAGTGGCTCTTTGGTGGTTGATCTGGGAGGAGTGGAATAAAAGAATGTTTTGCGGGGTCTCGAGACAGCCTTGAAATGTTTTGGATGATGCCTTATCTAGGCTCTAGGATTGGTCGTACGACTCTTCCAATGGGACTGTTTTGTTCGAATCTTGGATTTTTTATTGGGATCGTTGTATCTTCTCCCATTGTTAGCTCTCCTTGGTCTTTTCTTTGAGTATATGGTAACATTCCTCATGCCGGTTGTATCTTTTTGCCTTTGGGGTTGGCTAATAATTACCTTACTTCTCCAAGATATATATATATATATATATATATATATATATATATATATATAACCCCCTAAGACTTAAAATAATTGCAAAACCCCCTTAAAAACATAAATTAACTCTAAACTACTAGACACTCCATGGAAGATTATACATGATCTTCCAAGTTCTTCTTCTAGACATGGTATGCTCTTGCATCAATACTTCTATCAAAACCCCTTTCTATTTTTTTACCCATTTTAATCCTTTCTTCAAAACCAGATTTTCTAGAAACTCATACCTTCAAAATTGCCCCCTCTAATCTTCCATTTTCTTCAATTTTCTTTTAGGCTTTTTATTCCCTAAGTGTCCCCTTTCAAACCCCCTAAACTCCACTTAAATCCATTTCTTCCCTATTGATTTCCTACTATTTTGGTGAACCTCCATTAAAGAATCTTCAAAGGTCTGAAAATTTAAAGTTTTGTATAGCAAACCTAATCCAAATCTTGTGAAATTTTAACCATAGGACCCTGGTATAGGTACTTGTAAAATTTGGTAATTTTCTTATACACGGCCAGGGGTATTTTGGAAATTTTGGGTTTCTACCCAGAAATTCCATTATTGCCCATCTGGGTTTATTTTCATTCTTTTTTCCCCTCTTTTCTTCTCTAAACTCTTCTAACTCCCTCTACTTATTCTCCTTCTTCTATTCTTGTACTTTCCTAAAAATTTTGGCTACAAGAGTGTTTAAAATTCAATTCTTGGCTGTTTAAAATGTGTTCTTGCTTCTTCTTTTCTTTGTTATTCAATTGAACTCTTGACAGCATCCTACATCAATTTTGGTATCAGAGCCAGGTTATCAATTGGTTCAATTCTAGCTAAGTTTGTGTGAATTTTTTGAGGATTCTTTTTAATTAGGTTGCAGCTAATCCTTATCTAGCTGTAATTCCAAGAAAATCTTGACTATGGTTGAGGTTAAAACTAAGTTTAATATCCCATTTGGGAAATTGTTCAAAGTTCTGATCAGTGACAACTATCATGAGAATCAGATTTCCACAAGTATGATTGATAAGATCCTATGAGATGATGAAGATCAACGCTTTTGTTGGTATTACTAATTTGGATGCCTCTCCTCAGTTGTCTGCCTCAACCTTACACTCTCATGTATCTCATCTCCAGTGGTATCGGCAACGGTTCATCCATCTCTAAATAAGCTGATCTTTTGTTCCATTCTTCAGTAAATGTATAATCTTCAGTGTGAAGCCTGTGAATTTAATAAACATCACCAGACGTTTTTTAATCTTGAATTATAGAGAAAATGAGGTTTGTCCCTTTCTCCTAAATTCATTCTGATGTATGGGGTCTATTTTGTGTCAACAATCAGTTTGGTTATAAGTATTTTGTTAGTTTTGTTGAAGAATTTTCCAGAGTTACCTGGATTTATCTATTAAAGGATAGATGTGAAGTGATTGCATGTTTTTAAAGCTTTTCACAATGAAATAAAAGTACAGTTTGGAAAGAACATAACTGCGTTTCATTCACACAATGTTTTAAATTTTGTTAAACGTGAGCTGAGTGATTGCACCAATAATGGGATTATATATAAAACTTGTATTCATACCTCTCAGCAGAATGAAGTTGCTAAAAGGAAGAACCAGCATCTCCCTTGAGTAGCTCGAACAGTAATGTTCAATATGCATGTGACAAGAAATTTCTGGAGTGATGCAGTCATTATGGCTTGGTATCTAATCAAAATGATGCCTTCCTGTCTTCAGTGGTAAATTTCCTATTCCCATTTATTTCCTTCCTTACTCTTGTTTCATCTTCCTCCACATACCACTGGTTATGTTTGTTTTGTTTATATCACTGGCTCACATGTTGGCAAGTTCTCTTCTCAGGCTGTCGAATGTGTTCTTGGATATTCTCAAATACTAAAGGAGTATAGTATTTTCATCCATCTAAAAGATATTTTGTCTCAACCAATGTTACTTTATATGAAGGAGCATCCTATTAAGCTAATGAGGGTCACTCCCTTGATGTTGATTTGGTGTCTTCCTTTATTCTAGTCCCACCATTCCTATTCCTGTAATAGTCGATGCTAAGGAGATCTAGTCGGCAACTTCAACATTTAAAAAAATCCCTTCCTGTACATACAAGGAGGAAGATCATGTGTGATGCAATTTCACCAGTAGAGCAAGTCTTCACTCAATGTCATCTTCTAAAGGAGATCTTACTTTCGTACCCCGATTTGCTATGCTCTTTCTTCAAGCATACCTGAACTTCCCATTACACTCCGTAAGGGAAGACATTCATGCACTCAACATCCAATAGTTAATTGTGTTTCTTTTAACCATTTATCTTCTATTGCTCTTGTTTCCTTGTCTCTGTTTGCTGTATTTGTTCTTAAATCTTCACGAGAATCAAGACAAAATGAATGCTAATCTAGAGGTACCTAGGAGTAAACCACTCTGCTATATGGAAAGGAGGTTGTTGGTTACAGATGGGTATATGTAGTCAAGTATCATCCTGATAGTACAATTGAGAAATTGAAGGGTTGGTCGCAAATGGGTATACCCAGTCATGCCAATCACTCTGTCTTTATCTGTAAAGAAGGCTCAGGAGGTAGACTATGGTTGTATATGTCAGCAACATCATAATCTCTGTGAATACCTGAAGTGTATTGAAGAGATCAAACTACATTCTGAAGAAACATTTTCAAACTAAAGATTTGGGAAATCTGAGATACTCTTTTGGCAATGAAATAGCTCAATCTAAAAATGGTGTTAATTTATCTCAACACAATTATGTAACACATTTACTGGCAACGATAGGAATGTTAGGATCCAAAACAGATACTCTGATAGACCTTAACGTCATGTTGGATGCAGAAGAAGGTGAAGCTTTCAGTGATCCTAAACGATACAGAAGGTTAGTGGGAAAACTGATTTAGTGTTACAATTACACATCAAGATATCACCTTTGCAGTTGGTGTAGTCAGTCAATGCATGAAGGAGCCCAAACAAGTTCACTGGGATGTTGTGTGTTGAATTTAAAGGGTACTCTACGAGGGCTTATTTAAAGATTCATATTGGGTAATCTGCATCTGACAGAGACTCTACTTTAGGTTATTGTACTTTTGTTGATATAAACTTCGTAATATGAAGGAGCAAGAAATAAGCTTGAACTTATGTAGATAAAAACCTTGTTGCAGGTAGTTGTCAATGAGCTAAGCTAGCTCAGTTCAGTCCAGAGACGAGCTGAGCCAAGTTGCACTAAGCTCAGTTCGCTAAAAGCTTGGCACAGTAAAGATTTAAAAAATGTAAATAATATGTATAAAACAAGTTAAAGTATATATTTATATAAGGACAGAGTCAAGAAACAAATTGCAAATCACAATTGGTCGAAGAAGAAATATATGTTTTATTTTATTTTTATTATCAAAACCTTCTCTTAAAAGATTACAAACCCTAAAACCCTAATAATTAAACCTACTTTCCCTTTAACCAAATAAAAACCAACTTTTCCAATTTGCCAAATCCCCTTCATCTTCTCCCTTTCCCATTTAATTTCTACTTTTAACTTTTCATCTCATTTCACAATCGATCAAAGAAGAAATAAAAAATTATTATAAAACCTATTTTCTTAAAAGATTGCAAATCATATAAACCTACTTCCCCACTTTCCCAAATACCTTAAATCTTCTCCCTTTCTGTTTTACCTTTTCATCCCCCACACTCCTACAGTACACCCCTATTCTCATGGCCTTGCCTCTCACCATCACCAACCGGAGTATTCCCTCACTTAGATCATGCTCCCTCACTCTCACAAACGGCCAGAGTTCACACTCACTTGCATCAATAATTGGCATGCTCTCTCGCCGTGGGCATCAAGATTGTAAAGTACTCCTCCCTCTCTCTCTCTCTCAAGTTCTGATTTCTTACGACAAAGGAATGATTAAAAAAAATTCTATAGTTCTTTTTTTCTCTTTTGGCTGTTTCTAGTTTCTTAGTAGTGGTTAGAAATGCAATCTGAACATAAGCATGTTGAAGAGCACAATTAGGGGAATGTCAACTGTCAAGGAAGATGTGCAACAGATTTGGCTAATGGGTTATTGGGCTGTTGAGCCTGTTAGGAGTAAACAAGATTTTGGTGAGCCGAGCTTGTCCCTATGAGCCTGAGCTGAGCTGGGTAAAGCTCGGCTCGTTCACACCCCTAGTTACAGGAATTTAGATTTGTTGTGAATTATACTATGGAGATGTATCATGTATAATGATAACTAGGCTGCTACCTAGACTGATAGTAATCCTGTGTTCCATGAACGTATAAAGGTGAATTTTCACTTTATCAGAGATGCAGTGATGTCCAAAGATATTTAATACTTCAAATGTTTAAGTCTAATAAACAGTTGGGAAATGCTTTTACAAAGGCTCTTGGGAATAAACAATTTTGTATTGTGTTCCGAGGTGGGCATCATTAATATCAATGCTTTAACTTGAAGAAGAGTGTTAAATGTATACATATGTGCAACATGAGTATATTGGTCATGAAGAGAAAAAGTTGCAAGTAGTAACACATGAACAGAAATTTACAGGGGTATACTGGTCGAACTCCAATGTTTTATGAACACCATAAAAAGGGGTTGTGCATCTCATTTGTACCCTATTTTTGTCCACATTTTTTCTCTTCTCCTCTCGTCTCTTTTCTAACCTTCTTTATTTCTTCTCCACTGATTTTAGATAAATTAATTAGCCTTTAGTAAACTGCATAAAGTGTCAATCAAGCTTCACACTCAAGTATGTGATTATTTCACTAAGGAAATGACAATGGGAAAAAAAGTTACTGAAAAGGAAACTAATGGCATTAAACAACAAAACCTTCGACATGAAGCAAATAAACCAAAATCCAATTGCAGAGATTACCCCATAAAAATAGCTCTAATTCTTAGATAGAATGGAGTGGATTTTTTTTTTTTTTTTGAGAGGCAGAAGATAAAATTTATTGATAAACCAAAGCAGAAACGAAACACAAAACAAAACACCGGCGCATCACCAAGATAGTGACAAAACCAAAACAAATTGAAAGCTAGACAAAAGGAAAAACAAAAAACAAAACCCTGGAATAGGAGAAACCCCCAAAACCCCACAGAGCTACCACTATTCCCACCTCTACAAAGAATCCCAAGCCGAATCTTCAAACTCTGACCAAAGAGCCACCCACTCAAGCAGAGAACTGTGAATGTAGAGCAAAACCTCCTCCAAACCCCTAGCCTTCTCCTAAAAAATTCTAGAATTTCTCTCCTTCCAAAGACCCCAACACACTGCCCCCAGAAGATACGACCAAATAATAGCCGGAAGACCCTCCAACCCATGGG
>JAOXJP010206686.1:0-11961 GCA_025762735.1 Platanus orientalis
CCGTTGAAATTAATATTTATATTATAATGTTGTAGGACATGTTATGTAGAATACAACATAAGAATACTGTAACCTTAAGCTTAACCCATTTCTCATCTCCCATTCCCAATTTGAATGAAAGAAAACTCCCAGTAGCCAGCTCCCTATTCTCTTATTGATCTATCAATTGTCTTTTATCTCTATAATTCCAAGGTTTCTATTGTGTTCATAAATATCTGAAAAATATTTGACTCTGATCTGAAATTCTATTAAATAAACAAATTCAAATACAATAAATTTATATCCGATTCATATTCAATCCGTTGACAGCCCTAGTGGGTGGTAAATACCATCAGAGTGAAAACTATAAAAAAAAGGCCACCCAAATTTTTTTTTAAATCCATTCAAATGTTTGCCATTTGTTAAACATTAATTAGTCTTTCCAAGCAACGGGGCAAAGTGAATCACCATGATATTTGACCGAAAGAAAGACTTCAAGGTGGTGCTTGGTTGCAGCAATACCCATATTTCAATATTTTAAGAAAAAATTTGTATGAGTTTTAGGGGAACTTCTTTAAAAAATATTCACACACACCTAACTAATTCTTTTGGAATAAACAGATTGATGGACCTCATGCATGGCAAAGATACCATGGCGACCATTTGAGTAGGGAGGGGGGAAGGTGTTTACCTGTGGTTATAGCTGTCCTAGAAAGACTATCTAGGATTGTTATGGGGTTGCACCATATTCTTCTTCTACTCTAGAGTAGACAAGCTTCTTTCTATTTTCTTTCTTTTTTTTTTTATTATTTATTATTTATTTTTATGGTAATCAAAGTGACCCCCCGCGAGAATATAATACACCACAAGAGAATCGGACCACAAAAAATGCTTGAAGCCCTCTATTTAGGGGGTAAGAAATGGGCCTTTTTCTCCCAACATGCAGAGGCATTGGATTGAAACTTGTCACATTGAGTAGAATATAAAGTAATTTGTGAACGCTTTTGGCCCGCTACCAAGCTACCATGAGTAAGATGCATATGCATGTACTCACTGATGTCAAGACTCATTACCAAAATCAAATGGCATCTGTTCACCAGTTCACAGCACCAGCTCCATGGATTACCTTTACGATGGAAGCAGCCTTGACCAGGAGTTGACCGTTGATTTTAGATCAAAGGAGATACATATTAATCAGAAAAATCAGTGTTCTGATTTATAAATTCATAGGTAATAATAAACTATATAGGATCAGCATCCACTAATCCTGATTCTTATTACAGGTGGCGATTCTTGATCCCACCAGCTAGCCCACCCAGTTTTCCTAGATTAGGGTTATCCTAGACCGGTTCCATCAATCAATGGGTCAGGTTTAGGTTGGTAGTGCTCAACCCTAATCGATTCGCCCAACCGACATTTCATTGAAAAACATGGATAAACCAACGGAAATTTCATGCCCCGTCTGGTTGCCATGAAAGGCTGGTTTTCTCTTTGATGAAAAATAAATTTCAAGCCGTTCTGAGAAATCCTTGATTTTCAAAATTTTTTCATGTACCTATCTATTTTCTTGTCAGTTGGTATTTTATTTTCACACAACTCTAGCATGAAAAACCTCCCTTTCATGGCAAAATTGTAACAAAAGCTTTTCTTTTTCATGGCAACCAAGCAGCCACAGAAAAAGGATATAAAATTTCAAAAAAAAAATTCCTGTGTACTTTTTTTCTTCTCTATCCTTTTCTATTCAATTCAATGCAACCCAACAAGGCCTCAAGGTATGGGTCAGCACTTTCCAACGTGGTTGGGTAGATGGATCGGGTTTGGATGGACCTGACCAATTCCTACCAACCCGGTCAGTGGTTCAACCAGTGGGTCACTAGTCAAACCGCAAGGTCAATTAAAAAATATTAAATATCAAATAAATAAGAAAATAAGTTAGAAAAAATAATATAACAATTTTATATCATGTATTTTTAAAATATAAAGTAAATAAACAAAAAGAATTAACATAAATATGTATGATAAAAATGAAGGTTTGTTTTAATTATTATTTTTAATTATAGGTATAAAGCCAAAGATGATTTCATGGTCTAGTGGTAAGGATATGGAGTTTGAAGTTAGTGACCTAAGTTTAACTCTTGGGGGTATTTGACTATCTTTTTTAAAAATTCGGATTTAAAAGATGGTCAGGCCGGTGTTGGACAATTCAACAAAAAGCCGCCAGGTTTCAAATGATTTGACTGGGTCATTTGTAAAAACTATCTAAATAGAAAACCGGACCGGTTGAAGGATCGGGTTGTTGACTTACTGGTTCAACCAACAGATCCGGTCCAGGTTTAATAACTATGCTATTACTAACATCAAAATCATTTCTTACCATTAAATCCTGATTAAAAAAATTCCAAACCTCATTTAATAGCCCCTAATATTTTTAGGTTCTTGTTCCAATTTCCAACCCATTTCTTAGATTAATAGTAAAGGCCACGGACCCATATGAGATGTTTCAAATTGAAGTGAAATCTGCATGAGGATGCTCATGGTACTTTCTTACATGTGCCAAGACATTTGCGGTCCTCTCATCCTTCACTTTCCCCCTTGACAATCAAATTCGAAAACTCAAACAGGCTGGCTTCTCTCCAATTAACTCAACTACACCTTTTCCTACGGTAAAATCTAATAGCCACATCCCACGACAGCCCAATCACCTCTTTGGTAGAGTATCCGAGCTAGTAAACAACTTCTGAATGACTGCCCATACATGGATTTCCAGTGAAATTGGGTTGTCAAAACGATGTTTTCGATTCTCTTGAACTGCACAGATGTATCAATCTGCAGAGCAGTCCAATGAGCATTCTTTCAGTGGTAATTCGGGCATATGTGAAATGGGGAGAGCAATTCTCTCAGGATTTTTTTTTTTTTGTTACAGGCATGGAAAAAGGCAAGCAGTCACAAGGGCTGGCCGTTATAGATGGATTTGTCTCTATTGGAAGAATGCAATCCTTAAAAAGAACGGGAAGCATAGGTTGGGGGAAAAGACACTGAATGCTTTGCAGAATGGATGAATGAGACTTGGTTTTCTAACCTGCACTTTTACGAGGATATGAGAAGAATGGCCATGGAAAAGAGCCATTGGTGGGTGGGGTTAATAGGGATGCTCAGCATGGGAATTAGCTTTGATTTGAGCCAGCTGTTTGGCTACTGATATTGATGTTGTTCAGAGTTCAAATAATTTGGAGTTGGGACTTCACTTTCATGGCTATGTAGCAAAGCTTAGCTATCTCTTAGATGTATTGGTGGGGACTGCTTCAATAAATACATAAAGCAGAGGTGATGTTAGGCCTTCAAGTATAAACAGTCCTCCAAAAACTGCTTATGTAATGCAATTCTATTATTAAATACATGGTGACACACGGAGATGAGGCAGAAGAAATCAGAGTTTTGCCTAATTAACTAAGATCAGCTGGAATCAATATGGCCTTCATGAGCAAGACAATGGACCTTTGTTTCTCTAAAGAGATGGTAAGAGAAAGATACCCAAGGAGATCATATAACTGGCTGTTCTTCAAGCTGCAATTACTGGGCTTATGCAAAGATGGGTTCCACTTGTTCAATGCCATGGAGTCAACGTATGGGCACAGCCACTAATTGAGCACCACAGTTGCATGCTTGAGCTTTCAGGTCTGGCTGGGCATGTATCAGGCCCATCAGTAAGAGGCAAGCAGGAAAGATAGTCCAATAAGTAGACACAGAACAATTCAACGGATGAACTGCTGGAGTAGATGAAAGAGGGATGTGAACCCACAACTGACTTGACACTAGTGATCCAGAGTATACATTTCAACTGAGACAATCGTCAATCACCTAGCTTTGTGGTGATAGTAAAATCATTCCTAATACAACAACTTCAAAAGTAAGGTTCCTAGACTTCAAGTCGAAAAAGAACTGTAAAACCATTTGATAGACTCTATATCAGATAAATATCGTTTATGGATACCATCAGTCAATTTACCTCTCTACCACCAGCATTGTCATAAAGTACCAGGAATCCAATTAAAAAAAAGACTTCATATTGAGATCAACTACTTTATTTGAGGAAAACACAATTCAATATCTCCAAATGCTCACAGCTTGATTACACAATTCTACAGTCAATATATATTGGGAAGGGGAGGAAGAAAGGTAAGAACAAACTGAAAATTATCCAATCATACATGCTGATGATGTTGATGATCATCCTCAGAATCTCCTTGGCTTTTAATAACTTCTTCACCTTCATGTTGGTATGAGCTGGTCTCTCCATCCACACCATCAGGTGGAGCCACATCGTCTGCACTTGCTTTATGGGATGCTTTACTCCCATCTGTAGATTGGTTGTTGGTCTCTGTTGCATTAAACACATCTTGCTGCTTCTCCATCATTCCCGACAAAGCCAATCTTGGAGACCACTCCAGAACATCATCAATTATGTTAGAAACCCGTTTCTGATACCTGTAAAAGTTGTGTTGCTTCTTCAGTGACATGCCTACTATTTATAAGGGTAGGGGTTTCATGGAATAATGAAAAGTGAGACTTGGGAATCTCAGGTTGGTTAAGTGGAACCACAATAAATTTTAAAAAAAATTACGCCTCAACAATGTTGAACAAAGTACAAACAAGACTTTTTCAAGGCAATATTAACCCTGGAAGTTAGAAGGCAGTCTCCTATTGACAGTATAGTTGTGGTATCTTTCTCATCTCTCTTCTTCAAATCTCTTTTTCCCCCATCCAATAGAGAAAATTCACAGAAATAGAAGAGACGGAAAAGACATGATATTAATTAACTGGGTACAAAAATCATCATATTAAGTAACCAACAGAAGAAAAAAAATCATCATTACTGGTGTTTCTGGTCATTCCCCATTGGCTTCAATTAAACACCGGGTCCCATAGGGATCCAAGTAGGAGATGAGCTGGAATTTTGAATTGTTGAACAACTCAATGGGTCACCATAGCTTTTATCATGAATTTAAGCACTCACATTGCTCAAATCAGGGCACACTAAGCTGCTCTAGCCAGGAATAAAACAAACAAGTACATGAATCTTCCAAAAATGAACAGTAAGTATCATGCATGCAAGTGACCTTGTCAATGTCTAAATAAAAGCCAAGAATATGGTTGGGTATTATAACTCTGCACATCTGAATTTAGCAAATGATCAAATCATATCTGAAACTGACCTGGCCCTAGCAGCCTCGTCAGGTGCATGGTGTCTAAGCAGTAATATGACCAGCACAGCCACTATAGCGTAAAAAAGCCTTGCTGTCCACTTAGGCCTTTCCTCTTCATCTTTTTGGGGCCAAAACCGGAATAATTCTCCCAATGTTGCTTCTTCTGCAAGGATATTCGGGAAAAACCAAACACGCCTTCCAAGAATTGTCCATATGACACCGAAGATTGCACCTCTCACTGCAAATAAATGAATAATTCTCAATAACAGAAACAAATTGAATGGGCAACATTTGCACATCTCGCTGCAAACTAAGTAATAATTCTCAAGAACAGAAAATAATTAAAAGTACATCTAAAATTACTCCGAAATGAAGATAAAAAGGACAATGAAATGTGACAAAGAGAGAACAATCCAACAACTCTATATTTAAATTGATCAATTCCCTTCTCAGGAGAACAATTTCCAACAAAAGGCATCAATCAAAGAACAAGAGGAAGTAGGAAACAGGACATTTTGAGAAAATTAATTTCACCAGAGGTTATTTACTGTCTTTGCTTACTAAGTTCACCTTCACACTAACCCACATATTTTAGCGGCCATACTAGAACAAAGTTACATGACTCAGGTGACTGACTTGTCATTTACACAATGATGGCATTTCACAATATACAATTAGAAACCAATGGGTGGTAAGAAGCCAGGTTTTGAGTTTATTTAAATAATTTGACAGTGGGAAGTGGGAAAGGTACGGCAAAAAGGAAGCATATTCTCTTGTCAATGTACTTGAGTTTAACCAGGTAAAGGCCATTGATCAAGCAACTAACCGCAGATATTTTGTATTCGTGCTCAAATCCATGCCCCACTTGGTGATGAGGCTGGCTTCTCAAGGCTAGTTGGCACAAAGCTGTGTTACTATGAGATACCTCCTTTCTGACTACTTTAAAGTTCTGTACTAGAAGTCTAGAACCCTAAAAGCCTAGTAAAGAAAGAAACAAAATATGACCGGTTTTATCTAACAAAGGGAGTAATCAAGAATTACAACTTTTGAGACGTGATGCATGGCAGTCCAAAATACTTTGCCAGCATACATTGAAAAACCACAATGATCAAGATTTTGATAAAGAAACTGGCACTTCCAGAGCCAAACAGAATCACGAGCTTCAACTAATTATAAGGGATGATCATTTAATTTGAATTTATAAGTTGAATCAATGATGTAATAAAGAAAACAATAACATGTTCTCATAACCTCCCAATGTCATTTTAAAGTCTCTGAAAGATCTGATTTAGAACAGTAGATTTGATGCCCTAGTTTTAAAGAAGAAGAATTAGAAAGAAGAAAAAAAAAGAAATGAGTACCCGAATAGTGTACAATGCATAAATATAACATTCCCATAAAGCAAAGCTCTATGGGCTTTGTATAAAAAAGCCCATTGTAACACCCCATGTCAGACATGCCCAGCTTGCCAATAATTTCATGGTGGCGACCAGAGACCACGGACTTCATAAGAACATTTACCAGCAGATTCTCTGTTCTAACAAAAGGAAGACTAATTACCTTAGCAGCTACCAATTCTCAAATAAAATGCTTAGAACTTTAATGTGATTCATACTATCATGTTGAATAGGATTATGGGCAATGCAGATAGCTGTTTTGTTGTCATAATACAATTTCATATATGCCAAAACTAGATATCAAAATTTTTTCAGTAGAATTTTAATCCATAACAACTAACATGCCACATGTGCCAAAGCTTCAACACTAGACCTTACCACAACTGATTGCTTCTTGCTTCTTAAGGTGACCAAATTCCATCCAACTAGGGCACAATAGCCTAATGTAGATCTCCTATCTGCAACTGATCTTTGCCTAGTCTACACATCTGTATAGCCCTTTACTAGCAAGTGACTATTCTTGCATAATGAGTAGATGATGCAGGATAGTATAGGATCTCCCGCACATAAATAAGAAAGAACACAAAATTTCAAGTTCTGGAAATTCCGGGCATGGGTGTGAAATTACCAAAATACCCATATCCATACACCAGAAAATTCTAACCTTCAGGAGGGTGATTCTCAGAATGCACCACTGTCCCGAGTTTCATTCAATTTGAGTGTGTCTAGGTGTGTGAACCTATATAAAATAGGTTCTGTAATGCTGTTTTGCCTTGGGAGGAATGAACCACACACAAAGTGGCTAAATTGGAAAGAACAAAGGGCTGATTTAATTGAAAACAGGGGCCTAATCAGTGGGTTATTATGAAGGCTGAATTGGGTCAAAACAATGGGTTACAGGTAGCTGTTTTAGAAGGCTAACAGTGGGACAGAACAGGGGTTAGTTGAGGTGATCGTAGGGCAGATTTAGGGGCTGGAATAGGGTCTGGTATGGACTTGAAGGAGGTTACGACAGTAGGCTGATCTGGGATAGAACAGGGACTGGGTCGTGAGGTTAAGAAGAGGGTTCTTGAGGCTGTTACAGTAAAACAGCAAGGGTAGCAAAAGAGAAGAGAAATAAGAAAGAAATGGAGGAACGAAAATAGAGCAGAAAGAAGATGAGGAAGGTGGAAGCTTTACCTCTTCACATGGAGAAGAAAGAAGGAAGAGGAGAGAGAGAGAGAGAAGAGAGGAGGGGAGTCCAATGACACTACCCTTAGGCTGTCTGATTCCATTCCGACCACCTATTTTGCTGGGAAAACCATACAGCTTTCTTAGGAAAATAGGCTTTCCAAGCATCTGATTCACTTGAAATACCACCTAGGCAGCTGTGCGATTCTGATCGGAAATCAACCCAGTTAAAACCCTTCCCCTCTCTCATTCCAACCTATTTTGGTCGAAATTCATTCGTTTCTGAGAGAAATCTCCCACTGGTCAAGTGCAGTTCTGTCTTCTGCCATTAGCAACCTCAGGAAACTCCAACGACAACTGTAAAGCCTTTCCAGTTCATTTTGAAGCACAAAAATGGGGAATCGAGACTTTCCTTCTCATCGACGCTGCGAGGGTACTGAGCTCTAATCAACCCCCTTCTCAGATTAGAGATGAAGGAGCTCCTAAATGGCGAGTGCTGCAGCTGCCATTGGCCAAGCGGCAAACCCGCTGCAAGGGTTCCAAGTTTTAATCAACTGCTTCTCAGATTAGAGATGGAAGAGCTCCTAAATGGCAAGTGCCTGTGACGCAACTGCCATTAACCAGGTGGCGAACCCAATGTCTGTCTACGAGTCTCTTTGGTAAGACTCTGTCATTCTCTTGAACGATAATGCCCCTCCACTGGTCTTCCACACTGGTAAAATTGCTTCAGTCCTCATACTTTAAAAAAAAAAAAAAAATTAGTAAAGCTTATATTTGAAGTTGCCGCTCTGTAACCCCATCCCTCTTTGCTCATGCAAATAAGTTAAAGAACAATCACACATTGTTCCATCACAGAAGAGATTATAGTTTCATCAGTTCGTGGGCAGTTCAGAATAAGGCATCACCAAAACAAGAATAGAAACAACCGTTCTGCTCTATGTGGGGTTCCTATCTGTAAGTTACAGGATGCTTCTCATACAAATACATCTCTCAACTATGTTGGGCATGTTGGTTTGAAGACAGTCCATCTTCATTGTGTCTTTAATATTCTTTTTCTTCCCATCCTATCTTGGCACTAGACAAGGATAGAAAGTAAATGACAAATTTCTTCACTCTCTGATTCCAACCAGAATCTCAGGTGGTTTTACCACCTATTTTCTTTCTTAGGAAACCTTGGAAACTACCATGAAACAGACAAAAAGTGTTAAGAGAAAAACCATGGGTAGCAACCCTACACACGTGCACATTTTTTTTAAGTTGATCTTTTACTATTTATTCCATGCGTGAATAGCCTTATAAATAGGCTTACATGCTTCCAAAAAAGGACAAAGAAAGTCCCTAGATTCTAGGACTAACTAATTAACAACTTCTAAACTAAAAGAATCCTAATAAAGAACTCTTAATAAGAAAAAATCCCAACTAAATAAGAATTTTGAAAAGGAAAAAGGACTCCTAAAATTAAAAACCACTACGGACTGTGGACCACACCTAGTGGCCCCACTTTTGAATCTTAAAAGACTCCTAAACTATCTCTAAAAAAGTGGCTGTACGACCAGCTGTTTTGGCCCCAAGATTTGAATTTTTTAAAAGTAAAAAATTTGGCCCAAAAGTGGCTGATCATGTATTCTCAAAATTCCCCAAACTTGCAACTTCTAAATATAATAATGAGACCCTTAAAACTAACAAAATTATAAATAAAAAAAAAACCCTAGCCATAAAAATGAATTATTACAATACGAAAACCCACCTAAACTACTAAAAAAACCCAAAAAATTACAGAATTTGAAACGTGTCCTCTTATGGGGAGGCACGTAGAATAGTCTCTTCAAATTGGCTGCATCAGTAATCCATAACCTAGAGAAGACTTAAAATATTTGAATTCTCTCGATTCTAAATGAGTACTCTGCAACTTATGCATGAACTGATTGATTACACTAACAGCATAGGAAATATTCTCTTGACTGTTTCTAAATGAGTATTTTGATGTTTCTTTCGGATTGTGTAAGCAAACATCTTATGAAACACATGGATAATGTTAAAAACTGCATCACTTGTCTTTAACAAGTAAATCCATGTACATTGTGAATAATCATTCACAAATGAGATAAAATACCGAAAGCCAAAAAATAGACAAAGTAGGAGGACCCTGAACATTGGAATGCACAAAAGAAAAGGAACTTCTTTTATCAATGGGAGGATAAGACACTCAACAATGCTTTACTAGTCCACACACTTTACATTGTAAATTTAATGGATTAGTGGACAAACAACTAAGGCAATTTTTATTTAAGATTTGAACTCATGATTTTCAAATTCCAAACTCAACCTTGTCAGGACCTCAAATATCCAATTGTATGCTATAAGATTTTGATATTTCTTCGCATCTTCAGTGCATACCAGCTGAAACATCTGGTAGTGGTCCAGCACTCCTCCCACAAATCTAACTCTAACTAGATGCTGTTTCAAATATTAATTTCCTTTTCCGACTACGAAGGTTGTTTTTTTTCAAAATGAGAACTATCAAATAATTTTTAACTACAACTGGTCAATAATCAGTTTAATATGCCTTCATGGTTTTTTCTCATTCACTTGCATTCATCTCAAGGTTCTAAAAAATTAGTGTCAGGTACACCATCTGATCCCTCGAGAAGACAACACTTTTTTTTTTGATAATGGAAAACAATGGAAGCTTTTTGAGGAACACATATCTAAAGAGACTGAGGATTCACATATAATCATATGCATATCATGTAGCCTACATAAATAAATGACCAGATTTACAATTTTACAGTGGTTATAGTGCTAACAAATGCATCACATAAGCAACATACATTGGTTTATAATGTGTATTACTCTCTTCTATATTTACTCTTATTTTAAATTGTAAATAAATTAATACTTTTGTTATTGTAATAACTTTTGGTTTAAAGAGCATAACCCTCACTTCTTTGTTTGCTTTATAAACATTTCTCGTTATTTACCAACAAAATGGTTTGAAAGGTGCAAAACCCATTTGGCATAATCCTCCATAGATCTAAACAGCATTTAAATATAAATTTATACAAAATATAAACTAGTAACTATTGCAAGTAACAAATAATACAATGATTACAATCAATTTGAATATATATATATATATATATACACACACACACACGCACAGAAACATACACAAAAAATATGAATAAAGATTAACCATATGAAAAAAATTAACCAAAACATACAAATTATACCATATATTTCATATCACAAAAGGTAACATTCATATCATCCTGTGTTAATGTTTCAGCGAATATACATTGATTTTTTTTATAAAAAAAAAATATGATCCAACTGCAACTCAGCAGTCAATCTTTAAACTGAATTTAGTAAAATAAAAAACAGTTAGCAATTCTAAAGTTCTAACTGTTTTCAGTTTACACTATTTTTTATTCCTGGTAAAAGATTATGCTAAGCTTATTGCAGTAAAAATTTATCATAATAATTTTTTGAACTATTACAAAGCCACAAGGAAATATTATAAAAAAGAAAAAGTTGAAAAAATAAATATAGAAACAACCGAGCACTTTCTCTTTTAGAGGTATGCCGCCAATAAGGTAACAGAGGTTCAAAACATTACAAGATACAAGTTACAAAGTTGTCATTAATTTTAGGAGAAATTCTAGTACTCCAAACTTACATAAAAGCAGGCTGAATATAAGTAGAAGAGCCCCAGCACAGCAGTAGAGAACTAGCAGCTTGCATGGATGGGGAAATACAGGAAATAAGCAAATTGCTAGTGTCAACACAGGCCAAAGGAATGAGAGAATCGTCTGCCATAGTGGTCGTCGTTTCACAAAGGTCCAAGCAAAAAAAGCATCATTTTCAGAAAACACTTGATCCTGCAAAACACATAGTGTAGGGAAGAAGAATTACAAATGAAAATTTAATTGAACAAAAACAACACAGTCACATGCTTTTGACTTGCTACAGATAAAAGAAAATAAGTTAATACTATCTAACATGAAAAGAGGCACATAGTTGACTATGCTAGCAATAACTGAATATGAAATATTTATTTATTTTATCTTTTAATAAGCAAAGAATTTATTCCAAAAGAAAGGGGCATACAAAGCAACCAAAAAAGAGGGTGGATTGTATCCACTCCTCTTATCTAACGCTCCTATCCGCACCCTGTCAGGTGGTGGGCACATCAGCACCAACAAGTGAAA
>JAOXJP010206697.1:0-11961 GCA_025762735.1 Platanus orientalis
GTACATCCCTTCTTGGTGAATTACTGCTTTAAATCTTCTTTGACAGACAATCACCCACCATCTCCAGTGACCATCAGTGGTAATGAGAGGCTATCCTCTAAAATTCCTTGATACATCTTCAAAGCGATTACACTTTCTGTCAGAAAGTTAAGGTTTTGAGTGGTGTCGCATATAATTTAGGCTATAAAACATGGAGTGATGGAGTAAGTGACGAGGAATGGGATGTTAGTAACAACGATAAGAAGAGTAGAGATTAGTATTGTTTGAAAAATAGTAGGGGATTACATGAGATCGTTTCTACTTGAAGGCGAGGTATGGTGGTCACTTTCTTCAAAACGTTAATTGTCCCCTCTCAGTACAACAGGTTCTGATGATCAAGTCTCCTAGATACAATCGAACCACAATTTTTTCTTATACCTTGTTTTCATTTGTAGTGTACAAATAACACCACTTCATAGATTGCTCAGAAAAAGAGAAAGAGTAAATCCAATACAAAATTATGCAAGATAAGATTACCCAGATCCCAAGAACCACCCTTGTTAAAAACCATAACCAATCCAACACCCTTTTTTTTTAAGACCTTGCAAAACTTATATTAAGGAATAACTTATTCCCCAATGTATAAATTGATGTATTTATAAGTGATTTTTATCTCCATTAGTCATAGATGTCAATGTTCACATAATCAATAGCATTTTTAATTTATTTCTTTTGTAACTTACAATGATTAAAACATTATTTTAATGTTTTAAATCTAAAAATTGTTTTCTATTCAATGTTTGTAACAAAACGGTTGAAACAATCATCTCCTATTAAAATATTATTTAATAATATTTAAAATGGTTTTGAAACCTTCAACACATGTAACTATTTTTTATTTAATAAAATATTTTAATTTATTTAGTAATAAATGAAAGCAACAATAAATAACGATTATTTTGAAAGTTAAAAATTCTAACAAGTACACCCTAAAGAAGAAGAAGAGATGTTAGAGATTTGTGTAACTAATTCAAGAATGGAGGAGAAGATGACAACAATTATGATAAAGATTACGAAGATAATAAGGACTTAGTAACTATAAAGTTGGAAGATGATTGGTGGAGTTCAACCAAAAAATGGGAGCTATTGGGGAGGTTTCAGCCAAGTGTGTGTGTGTGTGTGTAAAATAGACATAGGCATAGCATTGTGTAAGATAATCATAGGCATAACATTGTCATGATTCAATCAATTCAAAGGCATATAGTTTACTTAGGTTCGATGTTAGCACATGATTCGATAATCTTAAGATCGTAGTCACAATAATTCACTAAGAATTTACATAAATCAATTATTCAAAGGAAGCAATTCGGATTCAATGATATACATCGTTCATATAATCACATAGGGAGTATAAAGTTTGATAGAATCAATGAGTTCAACACATATTTACAGAAATTCAAAAGTTCACATGATTTTTCAATGAATCTAATCATAGAGATAATCTAAATATCACTTTTAGTGTTCTAACCAAAGGACAAAGCAAGATTGTATATCAATTTGATCATTAATAGTATAGATATTGAAGGATTCACCATTTCACACAAATTTTCAAAGGTTTACATGGAAAAAATTCAAATTTCACATAATCTAAAGGATTCAATGAATGACAATATTCCACACAATGTTTAAGAACAATAATCCTTCACAAAATAGTTGTAAATCTAAAGAACAAATAAGATTAAATGATTTAAAACATAAATCTATAGAATTTTTAGAGATTCCAATGAGAAAAGGGTTTTATTAAGTATAGAGAGCAAAAACATCATAAGAAAACTAGAATTCAAGGATCTAGCATGGTTTTATAGATTGAATTCAAGGATTTCCAATAGTTTCAAAGGATTCCATGCATATCATTACAAAATTTGAAAATCAAAGAGGACAACTCATCACATCACCCATAGTAAACAAGATTTACTTAACAAAACTCAATTCAAAAGCTTTCAAGCAAGGGAATCTTTATTTTACTTCCTCAAATCACCTCGCTCAAATTAGGGTAGAATTTCTCCTCATTCCTTTCCAAATCTCTCAATTTTTTATCTTCCTTTCTATGTTTTAAGATGTATAATAGGCCCAAATGAGATCATATAACGGTTATAAGTCGTCACAAACAAGATCTCACTTATGTGGGAGTTAAATAGGAGCAAGTCACGTCATAACAGTGGTAAAAATCGTAATTTCAGGATTTTCAAACATGATCGATCACAAGATTGGTGATCGATCACGGGTCTCCTAAAAAAGTCCCTAGGACTTGGCTCCTTGTTTCATGGCTGATCAGGCCAAAATCATGATTTCATGATCGATCATGAAATTGACATGATCGATTACGCGATCTGTGATCGATCACGCTTCTCCCAAAAAAATTCTACATTAACCACATACGGGAAAATAGACATAACTTTTTCTATAAAACTCCGAGTTACAAATTGTATGAAGAGTTAGAAAATAGATTTCAAGAGATTTCTAAAGATATATAATTTGTACTCTAATTCATTTGAGATTGGCATCGATGGGCTCATGAAGTCACCTAAAATACGTTATCAGAATAAACTTCGAACTTGACAGATTCGATGTCAAACTTGTGTTATACACTTCTAATTTGGTCTAAAAGGTTCTTAAACCACTTTAAGGTCTATATCAAACATGTGTAATAACAATTTTACCCTTAAATATACAAAATTATATTTTTACTCTTTTAAGATATTGCGAGGTATTACAATATTTATCTCCTATTTAGTTTATCTTTCTTTTTTTTTTTGGTAATGCATTTAGTTTCTATCAAGGGATTTTCGCCAAACCAGTTCAAACTTTTGGTAAAATTGCCAATTAATGAGGTATAACAAAATGATACCCAAACTGATTTTTTTGAGGAGTATAATTGTAAAAAAAAATTGGTTAACAGGTTTAAATCTGTGTGTGTGTGTGTGTGTGTGTGTGTGTGTAGGTAACCAATATCCTTAAACGAAAAACTACAAATTTTAGAAACATCCATATATATACTTTATATTTAAAATAAAAACAAATATTTTGTGACCACTATATGACCACACCTAGACTGACACATGGGGTCTTTAGTGTTAAACCACCCCCCCCCCCAAAAAAAAAGGCTCAAATAGAAAGTAGGTGCCCAAAAAGGGGCACTAAATTCAAAAACATATCATGTTGACGTCTATTATGCACACCATATTGTGGTCACACCAATCTTGTTAACAAATAATTTGCTCCTCTAAATATACAACATGAAGTCTAGTAAGTCCAAACAGTAATGCGGCGAGGCTTTTCTACACTCAGCATAGCAAACGCCTAGGTTAATGGGCGGCCACATCAGTGTCAGAAGTGATTTACACTCGCCCCAAAAAAGTGAAAATCACTTTCGGCACTGATGTTTCCACCTGCTTGACTATCGGTAGATGTTGGAGGAGGTTAAGAGTCGGCATATAAAATCCAAGTTGATCGTAATGTGACCACCCACAAGCTTACACATGGTATTTATTAAGTGGGAAACCCAAAAGATTAGGTATGAATGAAATTCATACAAACAGGTGTGAACGGTGTCAGGGTGCAGACATATCAACGCCGAAAAGCGATAAGCACCCCCCAAAAAGTGTAAACCACTTTTCGGAGCTGATGCGTCAACCCCTAGTGCCGTTCGCAACTCTTCGTACAAATTTCATTCGTACCTAATCCCAGCCAAGTGAGATAGGATGTTCTGTCCAGGATTTGGTGTCTAGGATGGTGTCCAAGACACCAAGGGCGGTAATATGGCAAAAAATGTCCATATTTGCAAAATGCATCAGCCACCCATTTTATTCCATATGACGCCACCTGGTGTCCTGGACACCAAATCCTGGACAGAACATCCCTACCCTTTATTAGGTTAAAAGTGTGAACAGGTGTTCATTTAAAAAAGTAGGTGTTTAAAAAGAGGCGGCAAATTCAAAACCCATCAGATGCCAATCTGTGGCATCCGTCACACATGATCACACTAATTTTTTTTTTTCACAGAAGACTTGTTCCCATACAAATCAGCATGAGACACAACGTAAAGTTATTTTGGCAATACTTCATATATTCTAGAGCCGTCCAACTTAAAATTTTGTGTGATCCATAGCAAAATATTTAGGTGGTAAAACATTTAATCAATGTTAAAATGAGTGGAAGTAAACCAACCAAGAAATCCAAACCCATAGCCAAGCTACATCACACCCCATTCTCTTAGAGTCATTTTCATGATTTCATCCACCCAAAACCCAACTAAGTCCTCAGCCCCTTCCTCATAACGTCGATATATCATATAAATTTCACCGTCGAGCGCTAAAAGCACTATGGTTTGATTATCCCCTGTCAAAGATTTTTGGTCTGAGTGAATAATCTTTCAAGGTGCAATTTCTTTCCTTTTGATTAGTTCAAGGTAAAGAATAAATTGAATTCATCATTTGCAATTTAACCTTCCTCTCCGGATTTGAACAAATACCAAATCATTGCAAAAAGGAAAATAAAAAATAAAACACAATAAATTAATTTATGTAGAACTGTGTGGCCACTTGACCTCAATGGATGGTTAAGATCCACAGATGATTGGTAAGTACTGATAATAATTATAATCATCTTAAGATAAAATATCATAATTAATCACTTAATTAATTGGTACACATGTTATTTGCATATTTTTAATTATTAAATATTATCAACTTGTCAAGTTTCTTGTTGCAACTCAAGTCCAACACATGTAAGCAGCTCTGAAGCTTAAGAACATTTTATGGGTATTCCCTTTCCTTTTTTTTTTTTTTTGTAGGGAATTCGTCTTCCTGATATTTCGTATAAATGGTTTAGGATTAAAAATAATAATTAACCATCACTAAAAACTGATTTAAATATCATTTTGTTCTATCTCATTATTTGGCAATTTTTCCAAAAGTTTGAACCAATTTGACTAAAATCCCTTCGATCAATTGTCCCTTGATTAGGTTTCCTATAAAATTTGAAAACTCAAAAGACAATTTTAACATCTTTTAATCCCTATAATCTCTCTCTCTTCCAAAACGCCAAGCTCCTAAAATCTTTCCTATTAATTTTTTCTTAAATTTTCAATTATATATTGGCTAGTGTATAACATAATAATTTCCAATCATGTTACCTAGAGTCCAAAAATCTGGTTTTTGAACACTGTCAGCGCTTGATGATTAAACAAATTTTGACTCTCTCTCTTTCTCCTTCCCCCCCCCCGCCCCGCCCCGCTTCCCCTTCCAGGTTTTCACATAAATATCTTAAGCTCATGCCATATAGTATATCTTAGGAAATTGCATTACTTATTTACTCTTTATTTTTTGGTAAAGGCATTACTTATTTACTGATGGATTTATACTCGAGTTAATTATCTATTGTTTGTTTGACTTTTTTTTTGTATTTTATTTATATATTTATTTTTCCTTGTTATATGTTTTAATAAATTCAACTTTGCCTACATTAACACTTTTTAAAATACTAAATATTATAAAAAAAAATGTGCTCGTGGGTTCATTGCTAGTTGTTAAAGATGTTATTGTTGGTTGAAACACTTGTGTATCTTCATTTACATAGGACCCTCTGCAGTAAGTTAATTACATTAACGTGTAACAAGTATCTACAGTGCAACATGTATATAAAAATTTATAACTCTTTGCCCAAATTTAATTGGGTTTGAAAATTTATTCTATTCGTAGTTTTAAGAAAGCAAGGAATATTATTATTATTATTATTATTTTGTTACTGATTCTTTTGGGACTGCTGCTGTTTGTTCACTTCACACGAGTTTTCAAGGCTTTTTGGTTTCTGCCACTCTACAGGGAATCGAGGGAGGATCTTCTACAGTTTGAAATCCCTCTAGAGTGGTGCTATCACAGCCACAAATGGTTGTGATTTGACTTAAATTTGAAATCCAATTCTTGAGGGTGAAAAAATCACCCACGTTTGTGTCTGTGATGGACCACATTCGGCCTGTAAAGGGATTTCGAAACTATAGACAGTCATCTCTCAAGGGAATACTATCACTCTGTCATGATATTTCACAGATCTTTCTTCCTTTACTTTGGTAGGCTTTAAATCCTTGTGAAGCTCATGTTGCAGATATATGAAGAATGGTGCCGCCGGATGAGTCTTCTTTGCAAACTCCGGGTTTTTGTGGATCTCTCTTCTATACGTCATCATGAAAACCGAGTCTCCATGCTTTGAGCCTTCTTCAATTCTTTCATTTATTTTTCCTTTTAAATTCATTGTTGTTTACCAAATTCTAAAAGAGTCCCCCACCCCCAAAAAAATGCTCCCCATTCCAGCATCCCGAATTTGAAACAAGTGATTACCTTACTCTTGCTGTAATCAATTCATAAAGTTCAAAAAAAATAAAAATAAAAAAGCATCCCCATTCCAGCATCCCTGAATTTGAAAACAAAACTTATTTCCCATTCATAGGTATTACATCTTTTGCTGGTTCCATCAACATAAATAGGACCATATGGAACATAAATAAGACCATATGGAATATGTATTTCAACCAACTACTCCCACCGTTAATTACAAAAGGTGATGATGGTAACTACGGATTCACTAGTGTGATCTTGAGTGTTTGGAGGTAAGATGGAGATCATCTTAGGAGTAGTTTTTATTTTACATATGTTTTCATGTGGACAAATCATAGCTGAGGTGAAAATTCAGAGATGCCCACAAGACTATACCTGCAATCCTTGCTCAGCTACTATAAATGCATTTTTGAACATAAATCAGGTGGTGATCTTTTATTGGGTGTCAGTGATTGTTTCACTCTAATGGAACTATTGACATTTAAGAGTATTGAGGACAAACTACCAAAAAGAAAGAAGAGAGTTGAAAAGGACAGTCAAGGAAAAGGTGATGTAGGATAATAGAGATGATACCAAAAATGATATAGAATGATGGCCAAGAATATCAATAAAATTCAAAATCATATACCGGGAATAAGAAAAATGAAAAAGATAAGATAAAGACATGACTTGAAGTTTTTTCAAACCCAAAACAAGGGATCTTAATTTCTACCAAGCTTGAATAAACTTAAGGAATCTCCACTTTTGAGAAAAACAACTCCTGATTTTTAAACTTTACATAGGAATGTCACACTTGCCAAGAACTAAAAAGCAAGAAAATTCTTTTTTCATCAATTTTATTCATTGTAAATTTAGAGGGAGGGGTTGCCTTTAAATAGGCTTACAACTTTAAACAATTAAAAACTTGTTAAAATAGAAAACTTCTTAAAATCCTATACTTGCTAGCCAAGTTTTCTAAAACATAAAACTAAAAACTTATTTCTCTAAAATTAAAACAACTAAAACTTAAAACTTTATAAAAAACACTATTTTCGTTTTTACTGACACCTGCTTAGTAATTTGGTCATACCGTTCCCAAATTACATCGGATTTGTGCAATCTTGGTCTCGTTAGAAAGTTAATTGAATAACCTATCTAATTACACCAAAATAAACCAAAATGACAGTTTTGACATTTGAAAAAGTGGGATAAACATAAAAAATGGGATTATTCTAAAAAAATCAATATCTTGGTACTATTGACCTTATTACATGGACACATAAAATAAACGTTACCCCCTTATAAGACCCTTATTAAACCATATAACATTGCATCTTCCATAAATCGCTCCATGCGTAGACCCCACAAAGACCAAGTGTGGCTCCCACCTTGCTTTCATGTCCTCATCATAAGTCATTTCAATTTATAGAAAAACCTAAGATGACTTCATTTGTAATTGTAGTTAACAAATCAGTGTAAATTTGAATGAGTTCATTACAAACCATAATCTCATGGGTACAAATGCCTTGAGAAACTCAAATGAAATAATTACATTGTAGGTGGTGCCAAACAGGCTATTACTAATTGTGGTTTAGCATGTTGAAGTAGTTAAACTATAGGTTAGTAATTCTCTCAGGTTAATGTTTTATGAAATGTGGTATATATTTTGAGTAAAAAACATAAAAGAAAAGAGAAGTAAAATTTTTTGTAATAGCATGGAAGGTTATTCAAATTGAATTTTAAAAAATTTGATGGCTTCTATAATCTTTAACAGCTTGTCTAGGAAACTTACTTATTCTTGTAAACTGGTAACATTTCCATCTATATGAGTTATATTGATTCTTTTCGTTTATGGTTTAGAGAGAACCCTAGAACGTTTTGCAGAGTTTGTTCTTATGGTAGTAGAGCTCCCACAATGAGTGGAAGCATTCTTCATGTTTTAGTTGTGAAATTTCGGCATTCTGTTCTCAATGGTGTTGTCTTTTTCTTCTTTACTCAGTATCGCATAGATCATATCCTTAATTTCAGCCAAATCATAAGAACTATTTGGTATAGGAAGAAAAAGTTTTTTCTTTGATTGGGAATGTAGATTCTCAATCACATCGCTGCTAAAGGTTAATTGAGCATTTTCTACTTGAAAGATATGAGAGACTTTTAAAGACTCTTGTGTTGGATCCTGACATTAATCCTAGATGTCACATCACCTACAAAAGCTGTCGAGTTCATTAAACCCATTCACATAATTGGATATATTTTAGGGTTTTTAGGTTAGGGCTGTGCCATCGGACCTGACGTCTTCAAGCTGCCTACATACCCCTTTAAAAGGGAATCAATTTAGGTGCCATTGTTACGTTTCTTGAGGATAGTCGAGGCCTCCTACTTTATGTGCAAGAGACCGTAAGCCTAACCTTAGGATACAACCAAACTTGGACCAAGTCTTGTGTCTCAACGAGGTACACTTCCCAAAGAGACCAGGATGTATTCCATACAAACTTATTGCCATTTATGGTCGAGTGCCCAAAAACAAGTGACAAAACTTGACTAGGTTTTATGAAAATTTTGATAGAATTTCCCCTTAGGAAGGTGAACATCATATATCAAAACTGAGTTACGAAGACAAGATTAACACCTCCAACTCAATGTTTGTTCTCAAAGAACCACTGATTCCATGGAGAATTTGAGCCTAGAGATTTCAGTTGTTGCTTCCTATGAGGCCAGCAAATCCTAGTGTTTTAACGGACCTTAAGTCCAAGAATAAGAGAGAGAGAGAGAGAGAGAGAGAGAGAGAGAGATGTCACAGTGGGCTTCATGGCCCGTCTAGGCCTGCTTTCTCTTCTCTTCTTCTTCTTCTTCTTCTCTGGCTCTTCTTCCGTTCCCTTCTTTGCTTAATCTCCTCCATATGTTTCTAACCCACTTTTGGGCCTTGTGTAATGGGTCTCACCTACCCACATATGTGTCCATATTTTGGTGGACATCAATCAGGCCATGTACGGAATAGCTTGCTCGACAAGCTTCTTTAGATAAGTTCATATCAGTCTGTCAACACCTTAGCTCGGTCTGTCCACGACACGGACCAGCCCATCTATGACATGGCCTATCCAGGAACCACCTAGTGTTATAGATCCGCGGGCTTCATTCTCTAATCCATGAGGATTTGTGAATTTATCCATGGGCCTCAATCACTAACCCATGAGATTTCTCTCATGAATTTGTGGACTTTATTTGCGGGTCTTAGTCACTAATTCGTGGGCTTGATGGGCTTCAATCTATGTGGATTCGTGGACTTGTTAGCCATAGATCTTTTTTATTCGCTGGATTACTTTCATTTGTGGTGGATCATTTTTATCCGGGTGGATTAAATCCATCAATCAATATGGATTCTATGGAAACTCACTTGATCCGTCAGAGAGGAATCTTGTGACTCTTAATGTGACTCCACGACGATGTGCACGTGCGAAGTGCAAAATGCGCCTCAAGCGCCTTTGCCCGCATGCGTGTGTGCAAGGTGCATAGCACCTTGCTAACACTATAGCAACACAAGAGAGAGAGAGTGCTCTCTCAAAATACACAAGTGAGTAGGGGGTGATTAGTTATATACCGCAGTTGGTTTTCCCAAGTTTTCAATGCGGGACTATTCTTTAAAGCAAGGAAAACCAGAAAATTCTGAAAACATCAAACTTCAAAACGTGAAAACAGGTTTCGTTGAAACCTCTTTAAGATCACATCTGTTTTCAACTTCTTGTACCCGACATGTTAATGGAAGAGGTGCATGGTTTGATCATTGGAATGGAGACTGTTAGAGACACATAGTTTGGTCTTGAGGAGACCTTTGTTACTGCATCCAAAAAAAAAGAGCTTACTCTTCTTCTTCTTCCTTTTTTTTTTGTTTGAATGGTAAAGGGCTTACTCTTTCTTAACAACTTCAGACTCTGCAGAAAAGCAATCTTTCTCCTGCTGAGTATCGATTTTTTTATAACAATTTGTGATGAATTAGCTGCAATTTAAAAATAAGTATCTGATTCTAATGAAGTTCTTTGGGCTGTTAGTGGTGTGGGACCAGGGATTTGAGATCTTGAAATGTTACTATGGAAAAACTTTCTCTGCCCGTGTTCTCTCAGTTTCTTTGTTTTCTTATAGCTTATGAGAGTGGGAATGAGATGTATTCTTTTATTAGTCCAAATTAGTTTTAAGCTTTTGTTGGGCAGAGACAAAATGGGATATTATAACGATAATAGGAATGTTTCTGCTTTTGTTAGTTTTTTATTTTTCTTGTTGTGGCTTACCTCCCTGGTGAGCTATGCTATTTATTAATAGATTACTATCATCAAACAATAATAATAATGATAGAACCTTGTATGTTTCCAATGGGGACATTAAGTCTTCATTTCTGGAGTTTTTTCAAATATGCCATTTGACCAGAAGAGATACTCCATGCTGTTGCTGCAATATCACAATTGGATCCACAAGATTCTGTGCGGATCCTTGATACAGGTGCAGCTTCACATATGACAAATGATCTTGTTATTCTTAATTTCGCATATTCTTACACTAGTACTGATAAAATAATAATAAGAGATAGGATAGCTTTATTTATTTCACATGCTGGTTATTACCTCCATTTTCTAATTTAGGAATGTGTGTGTATTCCCTGATGTTACAAAAAGAAAAAAAGAAAAGTTTTTTGTTAGTCAATTTGCTGATGATAATTCTTGCATTTTTGAATTTTCATCTAATGGATTTTTTTATTAAGTTACAGCAGTTTAGGATAATTCTGGCAAAGAGATCTAGAGATGCAGACCCTATGCTTTGAATAAATGAAGAATAATTGCGAATTAAATAGTGCATCTTTTTTCTCAACAATGCAAACGAGAACTTCAAATGAAGTGTGAGATCAACATTTAGGGCATCCTCAACCCGATAGATTCTTTTTTTCTTTTATGGAGAGAAATTTATTTCAATTGATAGTTAGAATGAAATTGGATCGGTTTGTTTTGGTTGCCAGTTAAGGAAGAGTTGTGTACTTTATTATATTGTTAAACTATCTGGTGGTGAAATATAATATTTTAGATTCATTATGATTTGTGGGGATCTGCGTCAATTGTTTCGGTGCAAATTTTTGCTATTATGTTTCATTTGTAGATGAACATTCTAAAAATATTTGTATTTACCCATTGAAGCACAAGTCTGCTTTTTTGACTGCTTGGGGAGACTTAAGAAAATGAGTGGATAGATTTGATGCAGAAATTATAATTTTTCAACATAACAAAGGGAGAGATGTTGAAAACTAGGAATTTTTAGTGTCTGGTAGATAATGAAATTATAAGACAAATTATGGAGTAGTTTAAAGGAAATGTGATGCAACAACTTTCCATTACTTGGAGAAGGCTTACCCTCTTTGGAAGCCTAAGCCTGACATTCATAGAAGAAAGAAGAAAGGGAGAAGATGTCCATGGTGATTAGGAGTTCTAGGTTTTTTTTCCCCCCCAAAATTAGCATTTAATAAGGATTTTTTACAGCCATAGATTAGTGGGCTAATGATTATGAGTGTTTAGTGGGTATTCAAAAAAAAAAAAATTATGAGTGTTTAGAGGGTGTTTTGGGAATCTTTATG
>JAOXJP010206708.1:0-11961 GCA_025762735.1 Platanus orientalis
ATCCTAGAGGGGGTGAATAGGATTTTAATAAAATATTTATAAAAAAAATTAAATAAATTATTCTTTTTAAATAAGTTATTTAGTCCCTATTTAATTTACTTAATTTTCTTTTAATTAATATGCAACGAAAAATCCTTTAATTAAGTAAATTATATTTTTATGAATTTATCATAAACCACAGGGTTGTGTCATGCACTATAGTGTTACCTATACCAGAGTGGGAGCATGGCTGATAAATTCCTTAAGGTTGGTTGAATTACTTTTTTGATATTAACGTTGGATTAAGTTACAAAGGTTAAGAATTTGCTTTCGGTGACTTTGACGAAGGCTATAAACAGATTGAAGATGTAGAGAATCTTTTTACTTCAGGTTGCTCTTATATAAACAAATTTAACTATATGGTACCAACCCTCTTGCTTCCAAAAGATGTAACTATCGACTTTGTGAAGTTTGTACAGAACCTTAAATATGTTTAACCATGTAGAACAAATTCTCAAGGTCATGGACCAACACAAGTTTACCTCATAGGCTCTTAGCTCACACTTTTGGCTCTTTTTTCCCAAGAATTTGACTATGTATAGATAAATGTTGTTCTCTACCTTTCTTAGGATTCAAAGACCCTATTTATAGAAGTTTAGAGAGGTCAAGTTCATCCCCTAATGGTTAGTTTAAAATAGTAAAAAAAAAAAAACTAGTCGTTATATCAACATGCAAAATTCAATTTTTGAATTTTTTCAGTTAAGGATTGATCTTAGTTTTTTTATGACCAATTATATGTGACCGATCACTCCAAAATTGTGATTGGTTCTAATTCTAGAAAACTCATTTTCAACTAACTCGTTTTGTTCCGCTCATTTTGAGTATTTATGGGCCACGAGTGAATGTCGGAACCAAAAATTATGACCGTTTTAAGTTGGGTCATTTTTTAAAACATTTTTATTTAATTTATTTTTCAATTTTGACCCATCATTGGTTTAAACCTTTTGGGTCTTCTTCCTTCATTTTCTTGGTCTTTTCTTTGGTCCAACCTTGGACAATGTTCCTAGAGTTTTTAGTTAATGTATATTACCCTTCAAAGTGTATTTTGACTTTAGGTTCACTCTCAATTCTCACTTACCAACCTTTGTTATTTTTACTTTTAAATTCCGGGTGTTGGCTTCTTTGAGGTAGCTTACACTTGAGACTTAGAATTCTTCCATGATGTTTCAATTTCTTTGACATGGTCATTCTAGTTTAAGTCCATCTTCTTGGTGTTTTCCTGAACTCTAAAACTTGGACTTACATAGATATACAAATTATATCATAAAGTCATATACACATGACTACTGCATGTACTTATATTGTTTTACACATGGCCATTGATAATACATAAGACCTAACAGATTGACCCACAATAACCCAAATGTTCCCAAACCAACCAACAATCAACCTTTGCAGATGCCAAGAATGGTTCAACAACTAAAGATTCATGCATTAATTATACTAAGAGTCATCTTTTGATGTTAAATGCAACTTGGGTTAGGTTCAACCACAAACTCAGTTAACCCAACCTGATCTCCAGACTGGGTTAGGCTAATTTTAGGACATCTAGTTGGGTTTGAACTGAGAAATGTCATATCCAGCCGTAGATCATGTTGACCTTAGGTTTAGATCTTAGTCGATTAGACCTAATTTGAGTTTGATAATACATATTACAATCCTATATATTATTAGTCTCTTTCTGTATCACCATAATTGTCTTGAGATTTTTTATTTTTTATTTTTTGGCTCTGAAAAATATTAACGGTCAATCCTTAACCCCAAGGATCCTTCTTGGATCCATACTTAGATTGTAATTTTCTAAAGTTATATTTAAATAGATTTCCATTTGGCAATGATTAACCCACAATAACCCAAACCTTTCTGAACCGGCCTATAGCCAGCCCTATGCAGATGACAAGGATGGTTCAACAACCCAAGAGTCATGCATTGTATTCTCAAGAGTGAAAGCCATCATCTTGGGTTGGGTTTGTGGTTGAGTTCAACCACAAACCAAGTTGACCCAACCCGATCTTTAGGTTGGGTTAGGCTGGCATTTTAGGACATCTGGTTGGGTTTGAAATGAGAAATCTCATGTCCAGCCATAGATCAATTTGAGATTAGGTTTAGATCTCGGCCAATTAGACCTAATTTGAGTTTGATTACTCTATAAAAATCTCAGCAACTTAATTGTATGGTTTAGCCATTAAGATAACTTGAAGAATTCAAGCCTTAATAAGCTAAACATCCCTTGAATTGCACCTGTATAAAAATGTGTTCAATTGAGCGAACATTCCCATTAGATATTCGTCAACAACTCTCTTGGAGAGATGGTTCGGCATCACCTCTTCAAGAGAGAGGTCTTGGGGTCCCCCAAGAACATTCTGCTAGTGATTGAGTTGATGTCTACCTTTCCAGCCTACGATGCAGTAGTTTGCAAACCTGAGTGGTGCTACCCAGTGGAAGAGCCACATAGGAGAAGGGGGCAACTGCCCCCCCCCCCTTCAATGTTTGAGTACCCTTGTAATACTAATGGGCCAGATCAATTTTATACCAGATTGAAATCAATTGCCCCCCTATTGGAATCAGTGGCCCCTCTTACTGTGTAAGTACTCTAAGAATGGAATCAGTTGCCTCACCTTACCAGAAATGAATTCATGTCAACTCCAATCTGGCTTAACCATTCTCTGCTCAGGATGTGACTCGTCGTACTACTCCATTCTTGGCTCAGGATGTGAGACAATGTCCGACAAAATGTGCAAATATCCATCATGTCCAGATGGTGTCCAAAGTGTCAAGTGACTTCATTTGGAATAAAATGGGTGAGATTTTAAAATTTCATACTGTCACTGCCCAATTTATTCCATGTGAAGTGACTTGGTGTCGTAGACAAAACATCTATTTTGATTAATAAATACACAAATACTTATTAATTATATATTTATCATAATACCCTCCTTTGACCCATGTTGTCAGGTCACATGTCCCGCATTGATTGTTAATGGAGTGGTACCTATCCTTTGAGACTGGAGATGATTTAAAATCCTGGAGAACTTGTCCGGGGATCGGATTAGGAGCGCCCCTTAATGGGCAACCAGCAGGTAACATGTCACATTAAAAAAGTGATTTATGGTGCTTTTCACTTTTTGATGTAATATGTTACCATCTGATTGTAGGCATACCGTTGGCACCCGTTAAGGGAGCACACATAATCGTTTGGCTTGCCCCCCCCTGCGTGAAAATCCCGGCTCCGCCCTTGGTGCTACCTAAGCACTGTCAAATACTCAGTTCAGATCTTTCATTCTTTTGGGCTACGTGAGAACTGTGCAAACGGCACCAGAGGGCCTGATGCATCAGTACAGAAAAGTGATTTACACTTTTTTGGGGCACTTATCACTTTTTGGTGCTGATGTGTCCACACCTGGTGCCATTTGCACAGTTCTCACGAGATTAGCTTTCAACTAATTTTTTCCCCATTCTTTCGGACGGTTAAAACCACACACATGCGCGCACACAAACATTTAGGTAGGAGTGATATCCTCTGCGCCGTCCCCCTTGCGTGATGTCAAGGGCCGAGACACAAGCCCTAAAAAGTGAATGGATCCCTCCCCTTGTGTCTCAGCCCTCGAGCGTCGCACAAGGGGGTGGCGCAGTGGATATCGCTCCACTTAGGTAAGAGAGAATCACTGGTTACAATCATCAAATCTAGCTAGTATGGGGGCAGAAGATCTTGGATCCTTTTTAACTACATTTATTGATAGTGTGCTATTACATAAGAAGTCATTAGAAAATACTAATAAACTGTACAAAGTGTGTTGGTGCGTTCGTTTATCAGAATGAAAATAGAAGAAGAAAAAAAATCTATTGCTGTGTTGATTTGTAGACCATCCTCACCTTCTGCTTGATAGCTACCTTGGGTGTCCTCAATCCTCATTATTCTATCCTACAAATGGGAAGACTCGAACTTCAAATCAACGAGACTATGCGTGGGTGCTTGCGTGCGTGTCTCTCAGAGAGAGAGAGAGAGATGCCTGGGTACAAATTAGTAAATTGGGGACTTCAGATGAGATTAGAAGATGAAACACATATGATTATATTGGTAACTCAACATTACTAGTGTACCTCAGCTTCGGGGAAGAAAAAAAAAAGCTTCATAGATTGTACCTGCGATTCAATTATGGTACAACATGGACCACTCAGGATTTTCTCCGAAGGAACAACCTGATAACCCCATTTTCTTAACATTAATACTACATTCTGGAACATTAGATGCATTTAACTATTTTTCTTTTTTCTTTTTTTTCAACCCTGACCATTATTGGATGAGGAGCCAAGCTTTAGCTTCTGTACTAGATCTATCCTTAAGATCATCTGATCAGAATGATTTTTGAGCTACAACCCATTAAAGATTTGTTAACTGAGTGATCAAGAACGATGCATATGTGAGGAAAAGAGAGGTAAGGCACGACAGAATTTAATAATGCCAGAAGATACATTATATACTTTCCTCTAAAAAGGATCAGAGTTCCCACAATTGAGATCAACTTCTTGAAAACAGAAAATGGAAAAACATAGCTCTGCTTACCTGAAAATGGAGAAGGGCTGAGGAGGCTACACAGCGCATTGCCTTAGAGATGATCAACAAGATTATAGTAATTGAATCTGTAGAAAAGGTAAGAGTGGGCATGATGGAGAATAAGGGCACATGAAGAACTAACTAACGTAGCCTGCTAGCCTTAGAAGGCAGCAGTTTTGATTGATTGTGTTAGATAGCAATGCACGTGCCCTGCTTCTCCATCTCACACATCACACACCTTATAAGTTATAACAGCTTTACACACACCGGGAGGACTAGAGGGGCTCTGAGCACCCTCCTACTTATAAGACTATAAGAGCTAACTTGGGATTTCCATCTTCATTTCCCCCTCCCATCTCTTTTATAAAGAGAGGCAAGATGGGGGAACAGAACGTAGAAAGCTATGAGCTGGGTGTGGGACCCCGTTAACATCTCATCGACCTGAAATCCTCTAAGCCACTCCCCTTGTGAGGTATTCAAGGGCTACACAAGCGGGGGAATCAACTCGTTTTTTGGGATGTCACATCACCTCCAACCATCTCATCACAACTAACGTAGGACCTTTATGTGAGAAGAAGATTATCCTCTCGAACTCGCAAGACGTCTTATACGATACGTTATACCAGTTTACTATGCACATGTACTCTAAAAAATGTGACACATGTACCACAAAAAGTGACAATTCACTTTTGGGGGGTATGTGTGCATCGTGGACCATTACAAAACAATCTTGCGAGCAAGAGAAAATCCTGAGTACAGAAGAACCCTTAGACTGTTCACAAAGAAAAATATCATAAAGCAAGATCCACCTTTAGGGTCATACTGTATTTGAAGGAGTTTGAATGCATTTCTTTATGGGGATGGACTAATGGCACCCTTAAAACCACTCACCACACCTCCTTTTCTCTCTTTTTTTTTTTTCCTTTTTTGCCTCTTTCCAAAATACCCCTTCTCCCTCCTCCTCCTCCTCCTCCTCTCTCTCAAACTATAAGTTGCAAAAGATTAGGACTTCAACTGTGATAAATAGTGAGAGCCAAAAGTAGGTAGCACTTAAAAAGTAGGTCCCATGCTGTGGCTAATTACTGTCATATGTAGGCCATCCCATTAACTGCATTATTTATGAGGCCATCCCACGAATAAAACTTTTCTTGTGACAACCAAACCTTGGCCAAGGGTCTTCTCCCTCTTCAAGGCATATCTTGCACCATTTTTCACCGCAAGTGAAATCTTGTATTTTTATTTTATTGTTGGCTAATCAAGTTATAGACCGGATCCTCTCCTGCCACTCATGACCTGTTAAGGTCCTGCCTACCTGTTAAGGTCCTGTCTAAAATGGTAATGACTTTTGTTCTTACTTGTCTGGTGACTCTTATTTTGATCCGACCACTATGTCAGGGCCAATGCACAAACGTGGATTGGACCGTTCGATTCTTTTACTGAGACGAAAAAGGCGGCTTTAAGTGTCGGTTCCCTTTGACCAATTATAAAAATAAAAATAAAAATAAAAAGTGTCAGTTCCCAATTTTTCTAAAAACTAACTAATTTTATTTAATTTTTTAAGGGTAGTGAACTCTAATTGATTTTGAAGGTTAATAGCATATTTTAGAGGAATTAGAATTCTTTTACAATTTTAAATTAATTTGGGTTTTAAGAATATAAATACAATTTATAATGAGATGGAATCGTTATTGAATCAAAATTTTAAGTTTCTCTTTAATTTTCCTGTTTTTCCTTGTTGATCAAAGGTTCTTTCTAATGAGTAGAAGATGGCGATCTTCTTTGCTTTTCCTTTCAAGCTTACCACTACACTAAGGCATCATCTATTACCAACGTGACTATGTAATGAGTGGCTCCCACTCTCTTTATAAGTAGGACCAACTTTCCAATTTTATACGTTTTTATAGGTTCCTATATATCCATTGAATGCTTAAATTAATTGGCATAGCCATCACCTTAGCCTCAAGCATTTACTCTTATCTACAACTATGCAATTCATAGATTTTATCCATTATCTATAAAATGAGCAATTTAAATCACCATGTAAATATTTTTAGGTTGCCAACACCTTGGTGCTCTGACGGTTAAGGCATATGTTTTCCATAGGGAAGACGGAGGGATCTTATTTTGGTTTTGTATTGCTTCTGAAGGCAAAAACTCAACATGGAAAGAGGATTCATTTGGAGTCATCACCACAATGTCAGTAAAAGATAGAAATTTAGGTCATTTTAGGATTTCAGGAAACAAAATTTTTTCTATTTTTCATAAGCATCCTGGCCATGACTTTGGATTATTATGTTTTAGATGATGAATCAATGAGTTCAAATGCTTTGCAAAACCAAATGAGATAGATGTCTGGTTTCTAAATGCAGCCTTATTGTTTTAGCATTCTTTATCTTTTGTCCATCCAAAACTTTGGATGTAAAATATAAGGGCAAATAAATTCCAAGGCATGATGGTATGCCTCAACGGCCATGGCATGAGGTAGAAAGCCAGAGTAAAGTGCTGGAGTACAACGCAAGCAAGAAGGGTTGTTGGGTTGGACTTTTTGTTTCTTCATTTCTTTTATAGCTTTGTTTGATTCTTTCTCTTAGTGTGGAAGTTATATGCAGGATTTGACGAAAGCCTCATCATTGTTATGAGGGTCATTTTGCTAGACAACCCACTTTCTCAATGGAGTCCTAGTTTTTCCCACTCCACTTTCCATGATAGAGATGGGAGTCTTCAAGATGCTTCTCACATCGTGAATCATATGGAGGAAGAGAATCTTTTTTCTGCTTTTCTAAACATACTTCTGCATTTCGTAAAGGTAAATGTAGTGTATTAGTATCATAGACTGCGATGATCTAAAAGAACACATAATTCAGGACCAACATTACATAAACAATAACAACAAAGCCTTATCCCAACTACTTGGAGTCAGCTACATTCATTTTGCGTGTCTGCCATGTCTATGTAAGTTAGAATCTAGTCAGTCCATTTGGCAATGGAGAGAAATCCTCCTAGAACTAATCAGTATGTGAAACACATGCCTAATAATGTGTATTCAGATAAAAGCATAGGTGCCCTTATCCTTGTGTATTTACTAAAGCACCCTCATTAGATATATACATATTTACCAAAATACCCTTGTAGGCCATGTACATTATGCACTTATTGGCACAGGAAGGATTTCTTAATGGAGAGGATAAATTTAACTCGTTCTTAATCGTGCTTACCGATAGTCATCCTCTCCATCATACTACCATCATGATAAGCTGGATTTTAACTCTTGATTGTGCTTATACATAGACAGTCATCCTCTCTATCATAATACCATCATTATTAACCCCTCCTCTCTACCCCAGTAAGGACATGAGTAGACATCCATGTTCTCCAAAAGGATTGTGGAAATCTTAGTTGGCCTATGAGAAAAAAGAACGATCCATATTTGGTCAACAGACTGATGTGATGATCTGTAGTGAATGAATTGTTTTGGATAGAAATGAAATGAAAACACCTTTTTGTGTCACCCATTGATTCTCAAGCTTTTTCACATGTACTAAACCCAGTCTAGGCTGTACAAGCATATATTTAATTTAACATTGTATAAACAATGTGTTATTAAGAATCTTAATTTCGTATTTGAGTTAATGGTTGGTGGATTAGTGGGTGATGAGTGACATGTTATAAACTTAAGTTTGTAGATTAGTAGGTTAGGACAGCTTTTGAACCTAGGTCGTTTGAGGTATCAACACTCGCACACTTTACCGACAAAGCAAGCTTGTATTTTCAAATACACATCTACTTACTATTATTATATATTTGACGGAAAGTGAAATAAATTTAGTCATAGTTAAATCTATTATAAGCTATTATATCATCATTTGGAACACTATTCAAACATGCTTGAGATTTATAAACTTTTTGGCCTTATTGAATGGCAGAATTGTCTTACTCTTTAGTGAGTGCCCAAATCGCTGGATTAGATATAGCCCATTAACTTGTCAACCCCACCTGTAAAAAATATGTAGGATCACTAGAGAAATAAACTAAAGTTTAAGGTTGCGTTTGGCAACCACCTGTAATGTAATCATTTCATTTGAGTTTCTCAAGGCTTTTGTAACCATGAGATGATGGTTCCGTAATGAATTCATTTAAATGTATACTGATTTTTAACTACAATTATAAATGAAATCATCTTAGGTTTTTTTGTAAAATGAAATGATTTATGTTATCAAGCATAGATGGCCGCAAATCTGAATGAGTTCATCATAAACCATCCTGTTGTGTCTACAAATGCCTTGAAAAACTCAAATGAAATGATTACATTATAGGTAGCCGCCAAACAGGCTACAAGAGTATTTGTCTAAAAAATACATTAAAATATACTATGTAAAGCTATCAGTTTATAAGGTCCTTTTGACCTCAGAACACAATAGAAAGAATAAGGAACTAAGAAGAAGAAAGGGGTCACGGAGATAGTGGTTAATGAGGTGGTACTGCGTGGATGCAATAATAGAAAAGGGGAAACAGCCATGGAAGTATAGAAAGAGGCCATTAGCTATTTTGGTATAATGGACATATCACCAAAAACACAACATCTTTTAAGTTAAAGAGAAGTAAAACAAAAGATGAGACTACACCATCATGTTCACATTCATCTTGCTCAATGACTTGTCAATCAAAATTATTCCAAAGGTAAGCCACCTCTTGTATAAGATAAAGAGGATAAATGACATTGATCAAATACATAACCACTTGATGTATTCAAAGCATTATGATTTAAGTTTTGTTTATCTCTTATTCCTTGGCAAATAGTTTGAATAAATTGTAGTTGATCGACCAATACAATATGGCTTGTACCTCCCTGAACTCTCATAGGGATACCCATCACATATTTCCTCTTAATGACATTAATGACTCATTCTCCCAAAACTACAATCATTGGATGATTTTCAGTGATCTCGCTGTCATTCCCCCTTTTTAACATCAGAGGCAACTACAACAAAAAATAAAGTTTTTAATAGAATAAATAAAGAGGGGGGAAATAAAACAGTTCACACCCATCACTCTCAGTAACAAACATCTAACAAGTCCAAAACTCACGCTTAAATATATTTTATCGCGCGCGTTATCACAATGTTAAGTGGAATGTTATAATATGATTCGAATAGCCGACCCCAAGTAATTGGATTAAGGCTTTGTTGTTGTTGTTGTTGCTGCTGTTGTAATTGCAATGTTGAATTCACAACATCTCCCACTCTTGCTCTCTTAGGTATGACTTTAGGTAGGTATATTGGAATTTATAAAACCCTGTCTTCACAATTGTGGTATAGAGCACCATTCAAATGAGTGACAAGCATGGCTACCGGATATCTTACCCAATCTAAGGAAAGGCAGAAGAGAATATCATTAGTCTTTTCTTTTTCATCTGAAATGGAGTCTGTCACTTTCAAAAATATTTATTTTGATTACTCTATTGGGATTATGTAATCTTGACCTCACCAGTAGTATAGCTATAACATCCTAACCAGAAAAACCTGCTCTTCTTAGTACTGTTAGAATACAATGTCATGATAACAATAAGAAGTTTTGTGATATTGCTTCTTCACGTTGAGAGAGGCTGACCCCAAGTCCTAGTTTTGTTATAAACCTATGGTTCTTCGGGAATGCAGTTGTTTGGGGAAAAAATTAGGTGAAAATGAATCTCAAGAGAACTGTGCAAACGGCACTAAGGTGAGGACTCATCAGCGCCGAAAAGTGATAAGTGTCAAAACACTTTTTGGTACTGATTCGTCAGCCCCTCTGATGCCGTTTGCACAGTTCTCACGAAATTCATTTGCACCTAATCCGAGCCCAGTTTTTTGTAATTATGGGATAGCAATGGGTCTGGTATCTACTGCAAGTTTGGAAACCCGTGATCCTCATAATAATAAGAAAGCAGTTACAAGTTTTCGCCTTACGAATTGTCTTTTGCAAACAATCATATCTCATAAAAGTTAAGGTGATGCAGTTAGAACAACAATGACCATTCCTCAATCAAATTCTGAAACATTGGTCTGTACATGTTACTGAACACATTTATGTAGTGAGTTCCACAGTCAGCACCAAACCATTAGGGATGGCACTTGGTGATCAGAAGGCGGCCCAGCTTGACTTTAAGGCTGAAATGTGCCTGGCCTCTGCACATGATCGGCCTGGCTCAGTTCAGTCATGTTATTATATACATACATTTTACATAATTGTAGCAATTATATACATATATACTATCATATAGCATTGCATAGCTATATAATAACAACACTGTGGCTACTAATTAACATTTTCATGTAATTACCTTTTTCATATGGTTCAGGGAGCAATTAATGGCCCAGCCCAGTAAGCTTGGTTGAATTTGGGGCTCAAACTAACCTAATATTGGAGTCATGGGCTCGGCCCAACCAGCCCTGCCGATAATTAGGGCATAAAACAGGCCAGATCTAGATTGGTTCATTGAGATTGGGTTGGTTTTTTTTTTTTTTTTTTTTTTGGGGGGGGGGGGGGGGGTTGTTAATTGGGTTTGGTTATACACTACTCTATAAAAAAAGTGCATTGGATGGAGGCCATGGACCTTTGTAATTACAAATCTAAATCAGAATCTGCCTCAGACACGTGAATCCATATCCAACCCCTGAGATCCAAATGGATTCCATGTATAGATCAAATAGAGGCCAGATTTGGTTCCCCATACTTCATTTTAAGTGAATATTGGTTTATCGCATATGCTAAGATCCAAACAAAATAACCTGGGTCCAACTCGAATTTCGATGGATCTAAATTCAAGATTTAGATCTGGCCAAAATGGATATAATCTGATTGGATCTTGGATCTGAGCTGATCCATATTATGCCCTACCAACAAATCAGCAGTATATGTCCAATATGCTCATAATCTAATTGAGCAGTCTACACGTTAAATTGATGCCCATTAAAGAAATAGACTGTAGAGGAAACTAACACTTTAGAAAAGCGCGTGTAGCCAAAGTTGGGTTGAAGTGGATTGAGCTCAATTTAATTGCCCCCACGAAGATATGATAGATATGGACGTGGGAATTCAATTCAATTCATCAGTTGAAATATTCAAATAAAGCTCTATTCATATACACGTGAATGGGTACATGTACTTCCACATGACTTAATTTAAATAATAAAAGGCCCACGTACAAATTGCCCAACCACAATGGGTAATTAAAACCCTTCCCTACTCCTTAGGGTATCAAAATAATAAAACTCCCTGACCAACCATTCACCTAAAAGTAGGTACCATGGTTAAAGGTTGATAAGATGTGAAACTCAGGGGACTGCCCCTCAATGTCCGAGTACTCTTGTGTTACTAACGCCCCCATCCCC
>JAOXJP010206729.1:0-11960 GCA_025762735.1 Platanus orientalis
TGAACCATCTACACATTCTTCTCATTCTGTTAAACCATAATCTGATTGTACTCCTTAAAATTCTCCAGTTTGTTGTATGTAATCTTCTATATATTACGGTTGAATACAAAGTAAAAAGTAAGCCAATCAGCTCATAATATCTCGTCTCTGTTTACATCCTCCATTTATAATTCTTACAGTACCGAGGGATGCAAAAAAATTTCTAAACCAATAACCATTCTGTCACACGCTTTTAAAATAAGATATTACGGGGTAAATAGGCTGAGATTTATCTAAAGCGCGCGTAAGAGCCCATGTCTATCTCTAAATACTGAGTCCTGCTTCCCACTGCGAGCTTCTATGCCACAGGCTCGTGGAATTATATATGAGTTGCTTTTGCTTTCATTGCAACTCTCGCACGTAACAGTGGATTTCCTCTTCAAGTACTGAGGATGGGTTGATTGTATTACAAAAGCATTCCCATTTTGAGAACCTCTGGACCTTGTTTGTCTTTTCAGCATTTAACATGTCTGAAAAGCAAGTAATGGTTGTTTTTTATGTATCCAGTCAACTTAGTTTTTGAAGTTTGAACCGGAATTATTATATCTATGTGATGAAATGGAAGGGGAGTACAAAAGAATAATAAAAATGGAATAACGAGTGAACGACAGAGAAATATAAGACCTCAATTATATGCTAAAAATGTTAATTTCCCAGATGCTAGAACAGCTTCCTCTCACAGATTTAACATTTGTGATATGCTAGCACATCTTCCTGTCGGGTAAATCCATCCCCTCTAAGTTCTAAGGGTGTTGCTGTACCAAAAACTATCTTTCCAAGCAAAAAAAACTGGCATAATTCTTCATCAAAATAATATTTCTGCCACTGGTCAGAGACAAAGGATGAGGAAATCCTAATATATGGTGGTAAGGTACATCAAGAGACCTACAATTTGCTAGAGGTTGGATTTCATTTGAGGTAAATTGATTTTCATAATTCTTAATGTAATGGAGGAACTTACCAGGAGGTCACTGCCACACATTTGATATAAGAGCATTTGCATCCAGTTAGCAAATATAGTTTTTTAGTTAAAGTAACAAGTGAAAAATGTAAAATTCACTAAAAAATGACTTACATCCGATTAAGCATTTTGGTTAGAATTATGCATATTGCTATCTTTATTAGGCTAGTGATGTAGCATTAGGTATAAATTAACACATTTTCTTTTTAATCTTTTGTTTGATAATGAGCAATATTTGTCAATGTCTTTCAAAATTACTGTTAACAAATATTATTTAAATAATTTACTTTTAAAGTTATATAAAATGAAGAGGGGATGTATGGTTTAGGTAAAAAAATTATGTAAAATAGAAAAAGTATCAATTTAAATTGACAAAATAGAGAAAATATGCCTGACCGGATGAGAATGCTCTAAGTTCTTAACACTTCATACTTTTTTAAAGAAAAATTTAAACTCCATGTGAGCGTATAGTCATTTACAAAAACTTTAAACGATGCACAGAGTGTCGAACCAAGAAACAAAATGAACCCCACGGAAAAAGATCCCAAAACAGTCGAACCCACCACCAAAATTTTAACAAAAAAAAAACCCATGAAACAAAGAAGACCCAGATCCTATTCACTGACGCTCAATATCTTACAGATAACAAGGATCCCAGTTCCATGCCATCAACTGCTTCCCAATCTCAAAAGAAACATGAGCATCCACGCAAGCATACTGAACCTGCTCATCCGTGAGACACCAATCGTCCCAATCGCTCCTGCCGATCCATTCAGGCTTCTGAATGCCAGGAAAACCAAGGACTTCACTCGCCAACTTCTCCATCGACGCCCCTCTAAGGTTTGCCCAGGACCCAAGTGCTATAACACGGTCAACATGCAACCCGTAGTCCCTCCTGAGCAAGTGAGCATCGTTCTCGTTCCTGACCCCGACGAATGTAGTGCAGGTGTTTGAAAGAAAGTTTCTGAGAGCGCAAGGGATGGAGTTGGCGTGGGCGATTTGGAAGATCAAGCACTGGCAACCCACGCATAGTTGGAGGGTGGCGACGGGATTGGTGATGGTGGGACGCCACTGGACGCCGAGGCCAACCACGAGGCGGTCCCTTCGCAAGCGGTGATCGTATAGGATTTTGCTAATCCATCTTCTGACTACGGCGGGAGTGCGGGTGACGGTGGTGAAGACCTGATTTCCGAAGACGGAGACGGTGAAAGTTTCGAGGCGATCAGGGTTTTCGTTGTCGTGGTAGTAGAGGACGATGTTCTCGTCGTTCATGTTTCCAAGGTTCACCTCTCTCTTCTCTCTCAGCGGCGGGCGAAACGTGGAGAAGTGGATAAGCAAGGAGAGAGGGAGGAAGCTTGCGAGAAGGGTCTAGATCTTTTCTGTTGCATGTCTAATCAACCGGATTTGTGCACCCATCACTCTTTCTAGGAGCGAAAAGATCTCGTGGATTTGGATCCTGTGATTCCGTATTTATTTTAACAAGCAAACAACTGTACCTGTTTGCAAAGTTGCACTCCCGGTGGTGGTAGGGTGGCAATTCATGTTGCCGGGTCGGGTTTGTTAGAAGTAGGGGAAATGTGTTGACTGTTTTTGTTGTTGTGTGAAGTTTGTTAGATCGAAATATTCTCTCTACACTCCTCTAGATTGTTCTCTTCGTCATGATAAATAAAGGAGGGAGTGTTTCTTTCGATGAGTTCACAATGCATTTTTTCAAATAATCGTTAGTTTAAATGGCAGAAAGAGTAGCAAGTGACTCACACCTTCCTTCTGCCTTAAATGGCTTCATCATCTGAACCTTTTTCATCTTCTTTTTTTCGTTTTGTGGCTTCAAACCTTCTTTTCCAACCTAAACTCTCGTTTTGACAGTTAAGCTTGCTGGTTCTAACTTTTTGTTATAGCGCTCTCAGCTCCTTACAGCTTTCCGTGCCCACCAACTTGATGAAACCTATTCGTCTCCTCCATCAACTATCACCAAATGATGGGACAGCACATGCTCGATTCGGCGCCATTATATTGATTGGATCATAACTCAATGTAACTATTCGGGTCAGCAAAGATGAATGCAAAGTATAAAGATTGACACGACCAGTACACCTCAATTAAAGCATATTAAGCAATGCTCGAGTCACCATGGCCATTCGCCTAATCGGGAACTGGTAATGACTCCGAAGCTCATTCCAAGATTCATGCTGAGAACTATGTAGAGAATTGCGCGTCCATATTTTGCCAAGGATCTCGTACCATTCCATTCGCTCTGGTAGAGAATTCACACAAAAATCCCTGATCATGCACCCCTCCAATTATGTAAGAAAGACAACCCGCTACTTAAAAAGATGCATGAGAAAAAACCTTTGTTTTGCATGATAACGAGTTTGACCAATTTTGGCATCGAAGGAGCTTAGGCCAGCACCACACCCCACACTGGTATTCAAACTAAGCCTTTCTTTTTGTGCAAGTACTTAGTGATCTAGTTTCTCATGTGGTCATCCGAGGAACATGGGCTTGGATTATGCGAGAACAAATCTCGTGAGAACCGTAAAAAAGGCACCAGAGGGGCTGACGCATCAGTACCGAAAAGTGATTTGCACTTTTTGAGGGGCACTTATCACTTTTTGGCGCTGATGTATCCATACCCTAATTCCGTTTTCACAGTTCTCACAAGATTCGTTCTCACCTAATTTTTAGTGGTGGAACACGAATTGCATACCACCAACCAATAACCTGGCGTCATATGTTTTTACGTACATTCTATCTTCTTTACACCTATCAACTGGTGTTGTGTCATTGTTATATTGTAATAATTGTTTTACGGTGAAATCTCATCGCCATCCTTTTTCTACTTCAACCATTTTAACTATAACACCTTTGGAGTTAAGACACTCCGATGTTTGGGGTCCTACCTTGGTTCTCTCTACTTCTAGTTTTTGCTTTTACATGATTTTCATAACGATTTCTCTCATTTAACACGGTTGTACCTACTTAAACATAAATCGGATGTTTTATATGCCTTTACACATTTTAAACTCTCATCACACAGCATTCAACATCAACTGTCATGTCCTTACCAGTTAAACATAAGCATAGGCACATCATCAACTCTGTCATCGCTCTTCTTCAAACTGCTCATCTTACCCTCCATTTCTAGGCCGGTGTTGTCACCACAACCATTTTTTTGGGTCAATCGTCTTCTTTGCTAAGGGAAAGGGAGAACCTCTTCTATTGTAATTTTTTATTGTTTTTTCGTTTATATGAAGAGTTGGATGACACTTATGGATATAAGCATCTTGGTTGGATCATATAAAAATCCTCCTATTATGTGTGTTTGTTGATTTATTATAAGTTGTGATATTCTTTATTGTATAGATTATGAGTGATTTATGCATGTATCCATCATGTAAAATATCAACATTGAATCCATTGCGTCAATACATAAAGAAGAAGTAGAAAAATGGCCTCTTAAAATTAAATGTAGCTACTAACTGGCTGACCTTTATTAAACAATAACTAGAACCCTAGAGGATGTAGTCCAACGACCAAGGTTCCGACCAAAAGAACAAAAAAACGACCAAGGTTAAAAAAGATGGCTCAACCAAAAAAATTGTTAGTTTCTGCTGGTTATCAATAGTGGATTTTCAGACTCTTGGTTTCATCTTTAACAACCAAATCCATCAATGCCTTACTAAGGGTTTGTTTGGATGAACATCTGTACAAAGAACTTCGGTGTTAAATAGCTTTAAAAGAGGTCAGTGTAAGTCATTTTTAAGAGCAAAATGATCATCTTGTATGTGGCATGGCATCAAATGATTGACTTTTGGCAGAAGTCAACTTTGACTTCCCCCCAAAAAGCAACCCGTCGTTGCTTCTCCATCAAGTTGGAAAAAGAAATTATCCAAAAGTCAAATTTAAATGTTGTAACCAAACACTTTTTCCCTTACTTCTGAGTTTTATAGACCCTATGACAAAAGTCAACTGAGAAGGTTATTGGGGCTGCAAATTGGGCCCAACTGGGCTGGGCCGAGCTAAGCCAAAATCATCCGAGTCCAACCCAAACTATAGCAGCTGAGTCCGAACTCAACACTAAGCCCAAACTCAGCTTTAGGCTGATTGCCTGGACTCAGCCCAATTTGAAAATCCCTTGATTTTTGTGCACACAAAACCCATGCACAATACATGTGCAGGGACTTGGGAGTGCTTGAATCAGCACCGAAAAGTTATAAGCATGTGCCCCAAAAAGTGTAAATCACTTTTTGATGCTGATGCAAACAATGCTAGGTCCCTGAACAAATATTGTGCATGGATTCTGTGCACACAGAACCCAAGCCGATTTGAAAATGGTAGGCTTTAGGCTGAGTTCGGGCTGCCCGAATTCAGTAGCCTATCAAGTAACACATATGAAGAGAACTACGAACCACACATACCAATAGGAGACCGTGGATACCGAAGAACTATTCATACAACAGTCTTTTACAGCTAAATCTTGGCCAAACCACCCAAGATTTGTATTATTTTGCAGGGCGATTTTGAAGAACAAGATAAGATTACAAAAATTATAAAAAAATAAGTGATGAAATGAGGAACTTTGAACACATCTAACAATAAGAGATTGCGAGACCAAAGATCTAACCAGACAGTAGTATTTATACCCTAAACCTTAACCAAACTACACAAGACTCGTATTGATCTGCAGGTCCAAAATCGAAGAACACGATAAGACGATGATTAAAAAAAAAAAAATCTTGATTGTTGAAAATGTAGTACCTTCAATGATCTAACACAAATCTATGAAAATGATTGCTTATAGAGAGAGGAGAGCCACTTCACATGGGGAAGATAAAGTAACCTCTTCTAATATATGGACCGTAAAGGAATGTGTTTGATAAGCTTGTGCCTTTGAGTACTGCTGGGATTAGATATGAACAAGTCCGAATGGACAAGGTGTGGACAGCATAGGGATGGACACATCAGTGCCGGAAAAGTGATTTACACTTTTTGGGAGCGCTTTTCACTTTTTTGTGCTGATGCATCCACCCTGATGCTGTCCGGACCTTGGTCATTCATGTTCCAAATCCTGAGGGTTTTGAGTAGGGTTTTGATAAGGATGCTTGGATCAAGAAAATAGCTCACATTTAGAAAATGAATTTCGGGCCGGACCAGGTTATCTTTACAAAACATTTGGTTTGTGTTGGGCTTTTGTCTTAAACCAGGCCTGGTCAAACTCAGCCCAATTTACAGATTAGGCTTTAAAACTGGGATCAAACTCAGCCCAGCCCGGCCCATGTCGGGCCCATTTTCAGCCCTAATCCTGTGATGCACATAGCCCAAAAATCATAGCAACTTGGGTACACAAATAGTGGCCGATGGACTGTGGAGTTCCCCTCTGTTTCAATCAAAACAAAAACAAAAAACTAAAAAACAAAAACAAAATAGCGGCCAGTGCCCATCAACTAGCATTCTTTCAGCCGATGACTCGAACACCTTATGCTTGGTACTTTAGAGCAAAGTTTCTATCCCAGTGCTGCTTCAACTTTAGTTCTGTAGTCACCTGTGTAAGTAGTGAATCCCAAAGACGCTAAGAGCTATAACCCCATTCATGCAATATAAACTCTTCGGTGTAAAGAAAAAAGGTGCAAAAGCGGCTTGGATTTTATACACCAACCCTATCCTCGTCTAAACTCCGCTGATGATCAAACGGGTAGAAACATCAGCACCGAAAGTGAATTTCACGTTTTGAAAGCATGTATAAATCACTTCTGACACTGATGTGGCCGCCCCTTGATCTCGGCGGAGGTTATCATTGGCGTAAAAAATCCTTGTCGTCGGTGCAAAAGAGACAAGATTTGGTGAGATTGTTTACATTAACAGATCGAATGGTTCAACAAGATTGCATAAGTCCACGGACCCACACCAATCCTTTATGTTCAAAAGAAAGATGAGTAATTGTTATACAGAAGTTATCTCTCGCTATCTCCAAAAACTCCCAGCTACTAATCGGGCTCTATCCTCAATGTTTAGTTCCTTTCAAGTAGATTGTTCTGCAGAAACCAAGATATGTGATTGTATGCAACAAACAAGAAGAGATAAAAAAAATAAAGCAGAAAACAATCACAGAAGAACAAAACAATTTACGTGGTTCGGCTTGCAACCTACGTCCACGGGTGAAAATGGAGAAGAACTTTCACTGTGATCGAAGAATAGAGATTACAATGAACAGTGTGGTGGTATGGAAATCGAGAAAACCCCAAATATAAACCCCCAAAACCTTAATCTACATAGGTCGGATCCGGACCCCAAAGTGGATACAAAAACGGATCAGAAAAAAATTGACCCGTTTTCGGGTCATATTCAGATTTTTCGGGTTATCATTCCCGGGTTATATCTCAGGTTGAACACAAAACATAAACCCAACATAGATGCTTAAGAGTCTCTCAAGCTAAAGGAAAAGGGTGTCAAATCGAGGTCTCGCCTTCCCTCCCAGACCTCGATTAAAAATGGTTAATCTTAACTCCACTTGCTGCGTGTAGAAAAGTACAATATGATTATGCTTCTAAGAGTAGTGAACTTTTTTTTCTTCCATTTTCTCTTGAAATGTTTACATTGCTTCATAAGAGAAAAAATCCGATGGTGGGTGTTCCATAAAGTTTTCCCTTGTATCAAGCTGTTAGAATCATCTGATCACTAGTCCATATTTGATCAGATTTTATGCTAATAAGTTTCTACGCATTCAGGTTCTCTGTAATACAGCATATAAGGATTATCCCACTAGACCTAAACACAAGGCACAAAGACTAATCAGATGATATTTTGGACATGGCTAAATGCTAAAATACCCCCTATCTTATCTAAGGTTCTTTAGCCAAAACAACCTGAGATCCTTTTTTTCAATCACGTGATTAGATAAGTGTATTGATCTAAATATCTTCATAATTCTTTTCTTGGTCATGGTTGGGTCCATAGGAACAATAGTGGTATTTTTTAGAATGAGGTTTCTACACCCTCACTCATGATCCTCTGTAGTGGAAGCCAGAAGCTATAAGCATTTTAGGTGTATTGATTTGATTGGGATGAATGTTTTGAAATTTTTATACTTATATGAGTCTGCATACTACTGCTACGAGATTCCGCCTACACCCTCTCCCTCTCCCTCGGGACAGATTTTTAGACTTTTTAATTGAACTAATTACCACTTGGGTAAGGCTTTGTTTGGCTGCCACCAGTGATGGAGTCATTTCATTTTACTTTCCCAAGGCATTTGAAGCCATAATGTGGCAGTTGAGAATTAACTCATTTAGATTTTTATTGGTTCCTAAATTAAATTTAGGAGTGAAGTCATCTTAAGTTCTTTTTTAATAAAATGAAATGATTTATCTTTATATTTTGATGATGAATGGAAATCAATCCATTTTTATTGGGACACATATGCACTCAAATGCTATGAAGAACCAAATGGAATGATTTCATTCCATGTAACAGCCAAACGAAGGGTTGCATTTTGGTGATGAATGGAAATCAATCCATTTCATTGGAATCATATGCCCTTATGTACTGTGAAAAATCAAAATGAAATTGTTTCATTCCAGATAAAACCAAACATAGCAAATAACTTCATTTATGATTTTAGTTAGATTGTGTTTGGCAGCCACCTGTAATGAAATCATTTCATTTGAAATTCCAAGGCAATTGTAGCCACAAGGGGATGGATCAAAATGAACTCATTCAAATTTGCAACGATTTGTACTTGATAACTTAAATCATTTAATTTTACAAAAAAAATCCTAAGATTATTTTATTTCAAGTTTTAATAAACAAATCAGTAAAAGGGTGATCCAGTGCACAAGGCTCCCGCTAACACGGGATCTGAGGAGGATAAGATGTACGCAGTCTTACCCTCATTTATGGAGAGGCTGTTTTCGTGTTAATAAACAAATCAGTATAAATAAAAATGAATTCATTATGATCCATCACCTCATGGTTATAATGCCTTGAGATTTAAAAATGAAATAATTACATTACAAGTTGCTATCAATAAAGGTAAGTGAGTTCATATTTGACAATCACCTTGTGGCTTCAAACACCATGAGATTTTAAAAGGGAATGATTGTCAGAGGTGGCAACCAAACATGGGCTTAGTGACTGAGTGTATAAGGAAGTAGGAACCATTCGAAGATGGATGAATGATAGAAATGATTTCCTTTTAAGAAACCCAGTCTGGTATCCTTGAATTGTATCGAAAAGAGTAGAAAAGAAAATCGCACAAGAAAATAGAAGAAAAGAATCATGAAAATAGCTTGAAAAAACCAACTTTTCCTGACAATCAAACAGCTTAAAAATGATTTTTCAAAAAAAAATTTGTCAAGAGAAAACCTTTTTCAGTAAATGGATTGGGTAAGACAACTTAGAGAGTGGTTAAAGTTGGAATGACATCATGGCTGACACATCAAAGCCAAAAAGTGAAAAGCATCCCCCAAAAAGTGTATTACTTTTTTTTTCCTGTGCTGATGTGTCAGCCCTGATGTCATTCTAACTTTAGCCACTGTCTAATTTGTCTTCCCAAATCCAGCCTCCCTTTTTCAGGCTATTCAAGGCGTTGAGGATTTGGTAGGACAACTTAGAGAGTGGCTAAAGTTGGAATGACATCAAGCCTGACACATCAGTGCCAAAAAGTGAAAACATCCCCCAAAAAGTGTATATCACTTTTTCAGCATTGATATGTCAGCCCTAATGTCATTCCAACTTTAAGCACTTTCTAGGTTGTTGTACCTAATCCTAGCTCTCCCCTTCAGGATTTGCTGTGGCCCCTTGGAAGGGGGCTTGAATTATGTGAGAACGAATCTCGTGAGCACTGTGAAAACGGCACCAGAAGGGCTGACGCATCAGTACCAAAAAGTGATTTGCACTTTTTGGGGGGGGCACTTATCACTTTTTGGCACTGATGTGTCTGTACCATGGTGCCGTTTTCACAGTTCTCACAAGATTCGTTCTCACCAAATTTTTAGTGTTGGAAGGATCTCTCTTGTAAACACATTCTTTTGGAGTGGTTCTTGGATATCATGACCAATGTACATTCGTGTCAATGTTCTCATTGCATGGGCACCATATTAGCATGTATCTTGGTCTATTAAAGCAGTTTTTTTTTTTTTTCCTCCGGCACTTGTTCAATGGTGTTGCCTAAATTAATTTACAATTGCTAATATTTTATTCATCAGCCCATGTCAATTAACATTCATCCTTATAATTCAAAATTGCGTAAATTTTGTCTGGCCCAATTAAACCCTAGATATTTTTTTTTTGGAAGATATATTTAAATCGTAGATGCTCTTCATGTAAAGAATCATCCATAAATTACTTGATAGATTTGCAAGCTGGCATCCCACAACTCAAAATGCCTTGTCTAAATTATGAATCCATCACACACGAGTCCTGTTCTGCCATTCCTCATTTCTTCGACCCAAATCGTTTTTTACATCCTTCGTTTTACACCATATCACTTTTTCTCACTAATACACAAAATCTTATGCCAAGCCAATATACCTACAAAATAATTAAAGGCTTACAACATATCACTCTCTCTCTACTACACAAAACTTCTGCCAAGCTAATGTGCCCACTAAATAATTGAAGGCTTGCAACAAGCATAATACCTGCTCACACCATTAGAAATACAATCACAACTACAGACTGGGGTCCTTGAAGCCTCGAGCAGAGCCTAAAAAAGTTCCATCTGCTTTAACTCTTTTGAGCAACCAGTCCCATAGGGGATACAAGCTATCCTATAGAAACCCACTTGAAGCAAAAATGGGTTCCATATTAGACAACAATCTAACAAAAAATGTGCTTGTTCGGCTGGTTGATAACTATACCCTTCTTTGTTGGCCATGAATAACAATTGGTTTGCATGGTAAGCTAGAAATTACTAATGGTTCGGAACGTTGGAGTATTAATGTCATTTTAATGAGCAAAATTTGGGTTTTGATTTTTTTTTATATTTCAAATAAAATAAGACTGTTAAGGAGGTCTATTAGGTTGAAACTTGACAGATAGGGAGTGGGAATTAGATGATAGTTAACTATTGTTTGATTCACCATGCCCACAGTTGACCAGGGATATCCGAGGCCAGATTTCGTGCGCACATAAGATGTGCACATGTCATGCGCATGGACCAGGGTGTGGCCACATCAGTGCCAAAAAGTGATATTCACTTTTTGGGGCGCGCTTATCACATTTCAGCACTGATGTGTCCACACCCTGATCCATGCAGCGTGCACACATCTTTTGTGTGCATGCAATCCGGGGAGGATATCCAAACCGGACATCAATCTAAAAAGGGGCCAAGATTTCAACATGACCCTTCAAGCAGTTTTTCATTTGAATCATTTCGGTCCATTTGAGTGTGACATCCAGTAAATGGTTGAATCCACTGGCTCTGATTCAACCAGCCCGACCAGTCCCGCACTCCAAACCTTCCCAGTTCCCCCACCCCACAACCAGGAAAAAAGAAAAACTCTGATTACCACAAAAATACAAGTAATATGTCATGAACCTCATTATGACCAACAACCTATCATATCAAATTCAATTAGAAACCGCGTAAACAGAAGATTAGTTAAAATCAATCAATCTCTAATATGCGCTATTTGTTAGGTTCGTTCTAATTTGACATTAAAAAGACAAGGACACCCTCATTGATTCAAATATATATTTTAGTATAATTAATGTTAGATCCAATAATTTCCAAGGAGGATTGTGTCCACTTCCCCTTGTATGCTAACCTCTGCTGGGGTCAGGGAGCACATCAGCGTTAGAAGTGATTTACACACCTCCAAAAAAAGTGTAAATCACTAACGGCACTGGTGTGTATTGGGTTTATATTCTATGAATATATTATTTTGTGAACAAGTTATATTTATTTCATATAAATAAAATACTCAAAATGATATGAAATGAACCACTTATTTGGTTGGAC
>JAOXJP010206740.1:0-11960 GCA_025762735.1 Platanus orientalis
TAATCAAGTTTCTTCTTCTATTTTCTTTAAATCTTGATTACTTAAGTGTGCTTAAAACTCAATTCTTGGTTCTTTAACTTTATTCTTACTTCCGTCACATCCCTTTGGGTATTATAGAGATTCTTAGCAATCATTTTACATCAACTTTAGTATCATATCCATTGTGCTGCATCATAATAGCTATTGAGGGAATAGAATTCTGTTACAAGGTTTTGACTGCACATGTATAGCTTTGTTTCTTTTCTTGTGTTGCTTTGTTATATGAGAGATGTCTTATCCCCCTTGTTGTTTCTATTTCGTTTTTCAATTAATTCTTTTTCTTGTTAAAAAAAAATTACAAAGGCGGAGCATACACAATAACATTTTTTAATTCATTTAATCAACCAAGTTTTCTAAAACATAAAACTAAAAAACTTATTTTCCTAAAATTAAAACAACTAAACTTAGAACTTTATAAAAAAAATTATAATAAAAAAAACATTATTCCCGTTTTTACTAACACCTCCTTAGTAATTTGGTCATAACATTCTCAAACCACATCGGATTTGCACAATCTTGGTCTTGTTAGAAAGGTAACTGAATAACCTATCTAATTACATCAAAATCAAGTCAAAATGATAAGTTTTTACCTTTGAAAAAGTGGGGTAAACATAAAAAACGAGATTACTCTAAAAAAAAAAAACCAACATCTTGACACTATTGGCCTTATTACATGGACACATAAAATAAACGTTACCCCCCCTAAAAGACCCTTATTAAACCATGTAACATTGTATCTTCCATAAGTCGATCCATGCGTAGACCCCACCAAAGCCAAGTGTAGGTCCCACCTTGCCTCCATGTCCTCATCTGAGAGACTTCAGATCCCTAGGGGGAACCTAACAAATCCTAAAATCCCTCAAGATCCAAATCCAGACATCCCAAGATTAGGGGCAATGCATCAGGATATGGTTCACCGATTCCCTATCTTCCTTACACAGGCTATAGAAATTTGTAAGGATGAGATCTTTTCTTCTTAACACATCAATCGTAGGGATCTGGCCTAGAGAGGCGAACCACATAAAGAACTGAACCTTAGGAAGAACCGAAGGATACCAAATATCTTTCCATGGGATGTGGAGATCAAGCGGGTTCCCAAAGAACCGAACACCGGACTTAACCCTGTAAATCCCGTCCGAGTCATCCAGCCAAATCTTCTTGTCCTCTTGACCTGGCCTCACCACAACAGTGTCGAGCTTTCCGAGAAACGAAGCAATGGTCGTCACTTCCCAATCAAACTTCTAGTGCCTCAAAATAGGGAGTTAGTCCACACTCCCATGACTAGAGTCCAAATAGTCCGAAATCATCGCTTGCGTATTAGCCGCTAAAGAGAAAACAGTTGGAAACACCATCATTACCGGGCAAGGATCCCCATTCTCTTGACACCTATGTCTAGACACAACCACTGGGCTCCATTTGCTTCTTTCCTGAATCCCAAACCTCTAAAACCATTTACAAATGAGAGCTTTATTCATCAAAACCAACCTTTTGGACCCAGACCCCCAAGCGGCTTCGGGGAGTAGACAACATCCCAGGCAAACAGATTCAAACCCCTACAATCATCCCCACCCTTCCACAAAAAATCCCTCTAAAACTTCTCGATTTGATTGGCAATCAAAACCGGGATGACGAAGAGGAACATAAAATAAACTGGCATACTGGCCATTGCCGCCTTAATCAGTGTCACCCTACCCCCTCTAGATAGATAATTCGCCTTCCAGCCCACCAACTTCCTCCTCACTCTATCCACCACCGGCCTCCAAACTTCCTTGCTCTTAAAGGAGGCACCCAACGAGAGCCCCAAATAGGGAATCGGAAAGCTGCCCACCTTGCACCCCAGGTCAGAAGCAAGGGAATCAATGTTAGGAACATCACCCACCCCGATGAGCACACTTTTATTAACGAAGCATCCAAATCTGAAATTGGGAGTTTCTGCACAGGATAAGAGTGTCATCCGCATATTGTAGATGACATACATTCACCTTCTCTCTTCCCACTTTAAAGCCCTCAATCAAACCACCCTCCTTGGCCTTACCGAGCATCGCACCCAACACTTCGGCCACCAAGAGAAATAGGAAAGGGGATAGGAGATCCCACTGTCTTAACCCCCTAGACGCCTCAAACTGTCTCGTTGGGGTTTCATTCACAAGCACTAAAAAGGAAACAAGGCTAAAACATCTCCACATCCAATTCTGTCAGCGGCTCCCAAAACCAAATTGACCCAAGATATAATAAAGAAAGTCCTAGTTGACATGATTGTACGCTTTCTCCATGTCAAATTTGCAAATTACTCTTGACCTTCCCCGGCAAATCCGATCATCAATACATTCACTAGCACACAGGAACCCGTCTAGAATGTACCTCTCTTTTAGGAAAGCCCCCTACTCTAGAGAAACAATGTCTGGAAGAACCTTCTTCAACCTTAAAGCCAAACACTTAGATAAGATTTTATAAGTGCTTCCAAAGAGACTAATCGGCCTAAAGTCAGAGAGCCTGTCCACCCCATCCTTTTTAGGAATCAACGAAATGAAAGTGGCATTACTTCCCCTGTCCAAAAACCCTCTCAGTTAGAAATCCTCCATCACCTGCAGCAGATCATCCTTCACGGTTTCCCAACAGGCCTTGTGGAAAGCAATAGGAAAACCATTTAAGCCTAAAGCCTCATCTCCTTCCATCAAACCGATCGCCTCTTTAATCTCCTCCTCCCCAAAAGGCTTTTCCAGCCAACACCTCTGCCCCTCTAAGATTTAGGGAAACTCAATACCGTCCACCCTGGGTCTGGTCCCCCAATCCTCATAATACAACTTGCGAAAGAACCTTTCAACCTAAACCACTCTGCAACACTCATCCCAACAAGGGATGCCTAAACAACAGCACACCATCACCGCCCTTTTCCAAATGCCCGACAAGAAATCCCCCTCTGCATAAAATGTTTTGATCCCCAACTTCATGCCCGAAGAGACGATGGTTGCTCCAATCTTGATGTCGTTCCTCCAGGTTCCAAGAGCTTGGTTAACGTGGTCAGACCTCAGCAGGAGATCCCTAAAAGAAGAACCAGCATACTCATCCCTCCCAAATGAACTGATTCCAACACCCAACCGCAGGCCCATCTCCTGCAACAAATCAGAGAGGGTCATAACCACGTTCTCCCATCCATAGCCTTTCACCCCCTCCAGCAGGAAAATGAATTTGGCCTTCCCTTTCTCCGAAATCAGAGATATAGAGAGAAAGTAGCCCTTCCTGTTCTCCTTTCTTTGGACCAGAATCACCTGCTTACCTTCCTTCTTAGTTTCTATCAAACCTCTACTCGACATTCCAACCACCAACCTCGGAAATCTTTTCCAGCACCCATAGAGCGGACTTGAGACAAATTGTAATGAAATGATAAAAACCCCTTCCTCTCTCAGTAATCTTCACACATTGATCATTGCCTCGCCACTCCTCCTGGAAATCCAATGTCCTAGATTCCACCACAGAAGTCCTCTTCCTCCTACGAATCATGCTTCTCCCCAACAAGGGAGATGAGATAATTCATCTCACCGATCTAGACATCATCCCAAAATCTGATCTCAAAACACAACGAAAACCTGAACCGGGTAAAATTCCAAAAAAACCACCCTAACTTTCATGATAGATTTCAATATCCCACAACCATGTCTCCCCCTAATCTCTAGACTCACACTTCGAGTTCTACCCAAATCTAGCCACCATAACCCTACACCATAAGCTATCCCTTTCCAATCCAAATCTCCAAAGCCACTTTGCCAATAAAGCAATATTATGATTTTGATTCCTAATACTCAAACCCACATAGTTGGGATAAGGTTGTTTGTTTGTTGTTTGTTGTTGTATACTCAAACCCACATGACGAAGAGGATTGCAACTCTTATCCCATTTTACAAGATAAAAATGATAATAATTACGTTTATCATTCCATAAGAAGTTTCTAAACTCCACCTCAATATCGTTAATTATCGATACCGGGATTGTAAACATTGAAAGGAAATAGTTCGGAATGGCAGCCAAACTTGACTTTATCAAAGAGAACAAAGTTTCTATAGCAACAATATAAATAGATAACATTTAGACATTATTAACCACATACCTTTCAACATTTGAGCAGATGCCACTAAGATCAGCACCTTTATTACTTCCATTCTGCAGTAGACCAGGAACTAAAGCTTGAACAATCTCAGTTGAAAGTCCTTTAAGAAAAAAAGGATCATACACATGTGTCCGTGCTGATAAAGGGAAACAAGCTAACCAATTGGAGGCAACATCTGCATGCACAATAAATAGAGTATGACCAAACACAGGCATGTATAAGAAACACTCAAAACATTAAAATTTCACTGATCCAAATTGTAGACAATAAGGTTTAGAACTGCAACTCTTCTGAAATCCCAGGCAGCTAATACTTCTAGGTAGTGATTCATTGAAAATTTTTTATTCCCAAGATATATGAGTCCAAAAAACTAAGAAGAAAAACGCATGTAGTAATAATGAAGCAAAGAAGCCAGTATTAGCCAACACTAGATAGAATTCAGTTGGGATCATAAACTGTCAATCCACAAGAATAACACTCTATAATGCGTAATAAACATCTTACCATATATTAAAACCCTAGCCAATGCCGGAAATGCAGCTCCTCGATAAAAAACATGCCACCACTCCTCCCTCTTGGAAGGGGAAGGAACCTCGGCGGTGAGGATCTGAAAATGTCATTCATCAAAACAAAACAAAAAAAGGATCTGAAAATGTCAATAACGGGTGTTACTAAGCACAGACCCACAAAGGGCGGCACAATGGATTAACCTCTATTGGCTCTATATGACTACATTAACGAGAATTCATTCGAATATAAAAGTTAAGCAGCTTTAAATTAATCAAATTTAAGAATCAACCTAGCCTACAGCCACTACCAAACGAAACAAACGGTTATTTGACACACCTGATCTCTGTAGCGGCGATCGATGCTGCCTGCAATTGAAAGAGACAATTGATTTGATTAAATTGTTAGATATAATTTGCGGTACAAGAAAGAAAAGAGAATCTGAAATTTTATCAAGGAAAAGCCGTATGCCCAAAATCCTCGAGTCTCGAAGCGACTGGATGAGAGATTGGATTTATGTTTAACGAGGAAACAAGAACTCGAATTGACATTTACTTAATAAGAAAGATGAAGAAGTCTCCGTTTCAAATACCGAAGGGAGAAGAAGATGTTGAAATGATAGGGTTTCCTCGCTAACCTGATAGAAGAGATGAATCAACAGGGAAAAGCAGAACGGCGAGGGAGTGAAGAGCACAGATGACTTGGTCGACGTGTTTCGCTTCGTTAATGAGGGAAATGGTGTCTCCGACCTTTTCAAGGATTTTGGTTTCGAGTTCTCTTCTTTTTCTCGTCTGCTGCTCCATGGCCACTGCTCGACCCAGAGGATTTTCGACACGAAACGAAAACGTTCCCTCCCTCCCTCTGTATAACTTGAGATTCCAGATTTTAAAGAGGAAATGATCTACTACACCCAAATTTGTTTGTCCCCTCATATCCCTACTCCACAGGCTGCATGATCTACTACACCCAAATTTGTTTGTCCCCTCGTGCCCCTTTAACGAACGCCTAAGGTCTGCTGCATGCGGGGCTGACACACAGCATCAAAAAAGTGATTTTTGTTTTTTTGGGACATGATTTCATTTCTTGACGTTAAAAGGGTTTAGGGTTTCATTTTTTGGCAGATCTTAGGCGTTTGTCATGGAGGTGCACCAAATTGTGTGGGCATTTTTATGGGTGGAAGAAAATGTTCTGTGATGAAAAAAGACTAACATCTTCCTCTGGGCAATTCCATTCATCACAATGAGTTCTGCTGTCTCTGTCATCCAGTCTCCTCTATCGAACCTCAACTTCTATCAATTGGGATAGCCTAGCTCGAAGCCGTACATGTTTGGCCCAACAAATTATCAGGCTAGGCTGATTTTGGGTTCAACTTTTAGACCCGAAGTTTTATTCGAGCCGATTTAAGCAGGTTTAAGTTCAGCCCAAGGCCTAGCCCGCCCTGACCCAAAGTAGTTCGCAAATAAGAATTCTATTTATATGGTGATATTAGGTCTATATTCTTTTTTTATTCTTTTTTTATTCATATATTTTTAACAAATTTACTATCATCAAGTAGTTCAAGTGTCAATTGTTTAAAAAAAAACATATAATATGTATTTATGAGCAATCATGGGCTTAAAATCAGCCCAAAAAATAAGAAAATAGTTTTAATTTGGGTAACCCAAACTCAACCCGTAGCCCGTTGTTTTAAAACGAGCTGAGTTTAGACCCAATTTTTAGGCCCAAAGTTTAATTCGAGCTGGGTTTGGGCTTGTGTAAAACATTTTGGGCTAAGTTTAGGCAAACCTCACCTGATTGACAACCATATTTATAGCTATAATGACATTCTTTGAATCTCCTTCCACCACAAGCTTTTTGACACCCATTGTTGTAGCCATTTGCAAACCAAATTGAGCCCCCTCACATTCCGTCAATAATAGTGAACACTAATTAATATTTTTGGTTTGTTCTCATAACGAGGGACTCCCATTACACCATATATTACTACTCCCACCCTTGCTTTTTTCGTGTTTATAGAGAGAGCTTCATCGAAGTTCATCTTCAACAAGTTGTTGCTTGGAGGTGTCTAACTACTATTTATTAAGTCTCATTGCATTGTCAATTCCATTCCAAAGTAGAGATGTTGTATAAGCTAGTTTTGGTTGTAATATAAGTTTTAAAGCATGTGTGAAGACCATTGTGAATAACCGAGCTTAAACAACATTGATGGAGAAACGAGGTTTCATAAGCAACTCAAGTTCAAATTCAACCAAGTGAATACCTCACATGGACAAGGCATTATACTCACTGCGTTGAAAAAGATAAAGGTATACTTAGAAGTATTGGGTGCTCACTAGACCATGGTTTAACCTAGGAATGCCAATTGACCAACTCAACAACCCTAGGCTAATGACTCGAACAATCCTAGGTTGAAAAAGTTTGAAAAATAATAAAAAAATCAGAGACTGGGAGGTTCGAGTGCTCGAACATGCAAGCACTCGAGTGGCTAGAAAAACCATAATCTATTTAGTGAAATATTGATTTATTTCTCTATGCCCCTTGTACCACTCTCCATTACTACCTTGTAGAGTTGAAAATTTATTTACTTTTCTTCTATTTATGGTTGTTGGAAGAAAGTTTTTTGAATTTTTATCTCCCCATTTTAACTAATTAATTTTATTTTTTTGTTTTCACAAAATTTAATCACTTTTTATTTTTAATTCTTCTATATTATTTTCTATCTCTTTAATTTTTTTAATTTTTTATTCCTTCAAATTACCATTATAATTTTCCATTAATTTTCCTTGTTTCTTGTAATTTGATTAGTTATATTACCTAAGACTTTTTTGTTCCATTTTTAAATATATATGAGATATTTCTTAAATATTTTTTAACTTTTGTTAATTTTAACCCATTGTATTGATAATTCCATGTATTTTCTATTTGTGTTTTACATCTTTCATCTTAAGCCCATATCCATTCAAATCTAAAAGGTCTTAGGAGGATTTTTTGTTTTTTTTTAAGGTTTAAAACAATGGTTGTATGATAAGATCCTATTGGTAGCTAGTTTTCAATGATTACATCAAGAAAGTTAATCTCCACTCTAAATTGGCTACTTCCCTGTATCTAATCTCTCATTGGTTGTATTTGGGATTCTTTTTAAACCATGTATATGGTGAACCAGTAAACCTAGGTCCATCAATCTCCCTTCTTGTAGAATTTTCTTGACACCATTCAATTCATAACTTTGTATTTGTTGACCATAACTTATCGTCTTCATGCCATATACAATTCCAATCTCCTAGACAAGCTAATGGCCCATTTATTTTCTTTATTTTATTAATTATTGTTGTATATATATTTTTCTTGCGGCTCCTATCTAGTTCCCCGTATATAAATATACAAGTCCAATATCATTAAGCTAATCCCATGTCTAAATTTTTTATTATATACCTTGAACATGATTTCTTTACTATACAATTTACTTGTTTTTTCCACAGTAAAGCTAGAATCCCCGACAATCCATTTGAATTATTGCAATAAGAGTTATAATCATTACTTATTCTAACTTTCCACGTAAAATCATTTCTATAACATCTTGTCTAAAAAATATAACAATATCCAGGTTTTGTCTTTTGATTGGAACAGCTCACGAACCTTCATAGATTGCACGATTCCTTTACAGTTTCAAGCCAAATTTTTCATTAGACTATTTGGGGTTGTTGAGAGATAGGCACATGAACCCGTTTATTTATCCATTTTTTGTCAAGCTATTCTATGAATTCTAATTTCATCAAATTTTCTATTTTTCTAATATTATGTAGATGCTTTCTACTATTACCATCAAAATATAAGCTAAGCACTATGCACAAATTATAACATAGAGGTTTCCATCTAATTTTTTTGGAGTAATGATAATGATAAAGTATATGAAAAAGAGGATATACATTGTTTATGTCATAATCCGTTATGTTGCATCTAATAAAATTGTAATTAAAGCTTTTCCTTACCGTACCAACTCCAGCTAATGATTTTTCATTGTCTCCCCCTTTCTCATCTTTCTTGTTTCTTTTTTGGGCCTTGCTGGGGATGCATGACTACTGAAATGCTTTTTTTTTTTTTTTTTAAGTTCGATAAGTATCAATCCATTTCTACCTCCATTTCATTTTTGGATTATAGTAGTTTTTTACTCTTTTTTTTGTTTTTTGGTTTTGGGAGCACGAAGTTGAAATTGGGTGTATTTTGTTTTCTTACTACCCGAGTTCTTGGTCTGTGGTCCCACTCAATAGGTTAATTCAAAATTTGATCCATTTGAATCTATTGAACCAATTGGTTCAACCAAATTACTCAATTAAATTAAACCATTGGCAAAAATATTTTTGTTTAGTCCAGCTGAACCAACTTGGTTCAAAGGTTTATATTTAGGGAAAGGGGTAGACATACATTCGTATTCCTGATCATCCAGGGCATCGTTATAGGCTATTATCACATTCTTACATTTTCAATCCACCATTTCATCTTGGTTTATGCCTAAAATCTCTCTTATTTGGTTTCCATTTATGTTGTTCCCTTAACCGGGCTCTCTAATTTGGCAAGGGTGAAGCACTAGGGCATGAACATTTGGTATGTCCTCCTTTATCGCCTCATACTCTTCCAACATGTAGTTGGTCCTTCTTTATTCCAACCCATTTCTATTTCTTCCATTTTTATGAAAGGTAATTTCTGAACCTCTTTCCTTTTCATTTGATGTTAGTAGATGTTTCCCAAATATGCTTCTGCCATTAGAAGGTTGAAAGGGGTTTTGAAATCTTGCCATTATTGGATCGATTCATCGAATATTCCCTTCCTTTCTAATTCCATCAGGTAACTAAGATGAGTTCACTCGACAATTATTGTGTTGACTCAGTTTTGCTAGTAGACATTGGTGACTCTAAGTCCTGAAATTGGTGTCATCTTCCTCTTCTCAAGTCTTTCTTGTTGGTTTTCCTATTAGTGGGGATGCTTCATGCGATGCATTCAATTTGTATGTTTGAAATGGGAGTTTTATCTGAAGAGATCGCTTATGTTTGCCTTAGGTTCGATTATTAATATTTGCAACTCTTATGTGCCTCCCGAAACCATGTTTTCTTTGAATGAAATCGAATTTAAGGCCTTGTATCAAAATAATGTCTCACCCTCTCTGATCTCAGGCATCCACATTAGTAACAGAAAGTTGGGGCTTTCTCATAGGCAACTGGAAGTAGTGGATCTAGTTCACTTTTTTCGAACTAAGGTAAGACTTGGTTGTAGTGGTTCAAAGATTTTTATTGTTACCTTAATTCACATGTACTTACATGTAAAATTTCTCTTGTCATATGCTTTAAAGACCCCCAATATATTTGCAAGATCCTTTTTGGTTGCCTCTAAGTAGTATTCAAGAGGTAAATCATGTATTTGGACCCATATGTCTACCTCAATGAATTGTAATTCTTTTAGACTTATCTCTGGTCCCCACCTTGTTAACAGTACGAGGCTTCTATTGAATACCCATGGAGTCCCCTCTAATACTCACTGTATGTCCATTTGATGATGGAATTGAAAAATATAGACTCTATAGTCTATATTTTTCATTCCACCATGTTAGGGGTTCTATCTTAATTGAAGATATGAGAGGAATCCATTGAAATTTACATACATGTTTGTCATGACTCTCCCCAACAAGCATAGTTCCCATCATAGTTTGCCAACTCCTCGAGTTTACTCATTGACTCCACTCCTAAGCCTCACAAACTGAGTCATGTTGTTGACTCCAAACTATACCTGACTCACTGAGTCGAGTTGTTAACTTGGTAGATTCATTTGACTTAGACTAATTCATATGACTCATCCATGTCTTATAAAACTTAAAATGACCCAAAGCCAAGTTGGAATATAATAAAAAACTCATTTTTTTGTAGGGGGGAAGACTTAAGGTTTCTTTTATAAAGTCTCCAACAAATGAGTTCTCAGAGACATTCAAAACCTAGCTTAGACAAAAGAAAGAGTGAAGAACTTAGAAGAGTTAAGGCTAAAGTGGTAAGAAGACTAGACAGTAAACTTAAACTTCTAACCATATCAACTTGGACCTTGAATACGATATTTTGTTTTTATGCTTATGTCAAAAACACATACATTGTTTTTTCAATATATTAATAGTAATAGGAGTTTTTTAACTTTATTTTAGACTTTAGAGTTTACAATTAGTTATGTGTCACAGTCTGTGTGATAGGCCAAAGATTGGACCTTTAGCCCAACACACTTATACATCATGTAAAAATAATTAGAGGTTTATACGCAGTAGTTATGGTACGCTAGTTGAAGTGGTCCATCAAAGTCTACTATAACATAGCCATATGGGGAATGTTCTAGAAAATTCTAGAAATAGGAGGGTTCTAGATATCTCTACGAATGATTCTAGAAGAATCCACAAGAGGAGGTAGTGGAACATTCTGGAATGTATATGGGGAATGTTCTAGAGAATTCTAGAAGTAGGAGAGTTCTAGATATTTCTATGGAGGATTCTAGAAGAATCTATAAGAGGAAGTAGTGGAGCATTCTAGAAAACTCCATACAATTGGATGCATGACAAATGGCATGATCCTAAGGGGACATGGGGATATGGCTTTCCTATATAAAGGGGAGGATCCTTCATTTTTGCAACAACAATAAGAGTCTCAACTTAGGTATTCTCTTGAGTATATAGTGAAGTGATATTATTTTTGTTATATGTGTACTCTCTTCTAGCATAGTGACTAAGTGTGGGTCTAGAGTTAGGCTTACTTGTCTACAAGCGAGAGTAGCATGACAATGGAGAAGACGAGAGTGTTGACACCACAAGTTGGGAGGTTTGAGTCAACATACCAGTTCTAAGAGTCATTCAAGATATATGGTTGACATTGTAGATATGGAGGAAATAGACAACCCAATATTTAAATTTATTAAAGAAGAGGAGGATAATATTTTGGTAATTATATTTCGTAAGCGCCCATCTCTTAGTCTTAGAAAGGAAAACGCAAATGACATTATTGTTATTCCCTAGAGAGGGAGTGAATAAGATATCTTACAATCGGTATCAGAGCTTTTTATTTGTTATTCAACCCTCTTATGATTTACTTTAATCTAGTTAAAGATGCAACGGAATTCTTCTAATTAGTAAATCAACTATTTATGAACTTATCATAGACCACGAGGCTCTGTCATGCACTATAGTGTAACTTATAGCAAAGCGGGAGCAAGGTTGATAAGTTTCCTAAGGTTGCTTAAATAATCCTTTTATATTAACCTTAGTGTGTTGGGATACTTTGCATAATCA
>JAOXJP010206751.1:0-11960 GCA_025762735.1 Platanus orientalis
CCTTAAGGAGGGGGAGGGGGGGGGGGGGAGAACTCACACATTCAAGGGGGGCAACTGATTCCAATCAAGCATGACAAGCCCATTAGTATTACAAGGGTACTCACACATTGAAGGGGGGCAACTGCACCCCCCCTCTGCTTCTACATGGCTCCGCCACGCGGGGGCGGGGGGGGGGAGGGGGGGGACACTTCTTTAGGTTATTCCCCGTATGAGTTGATGCAATAATTTCATCTTACAAAAAAAAAAATGTAGGGATTAGGATTAGGATCATCTGGACACTGTAATTTACGCGATTAAGAAAGATGTATCGATTGACAGCATGGATCATAAAACCTGGGAGTTGATAAAAAAACAGAGTGTTGTTACAGGATAACTCAAATCCTGTAACTCAGGATCATGCATCATATATGATTGTCTAGCAAATAGTTATGGAATAACAAACTACATATCCAGAGGCAAGGAAAGGATCAAAGATTTCATACTCATAGGTGGTATAATTTCTTTTTCCTTTTGATTACTATTTGTCCCAACATACCATGTACAGAGCACAACATACACAGCTTTAATGAACATTCCTTTTCTTCATCACTTTGTTTTTCACTACTTCAATATATTATACTTCATTACAAGTACAGAGAGCCTCTTGGAGACCCTGCATCCGATACAGTATCCACGTGACTTGGATGCACATGTCAGTCTCCAACTTACTGTGATCAAATGCTTCATACACTCCCATTTTCATGCAATCCGGTGGCTTGTTGATCTATTGGACCTTTTGGTAGAGGAAATTCACATCCATCGTTCGGGTGCGGTTGATAACAAATCGCAATCTCTAAACTCTTGAATGAGTTTTCTAGGTGGTCTCCATTTTGGAGGAGATACTGAAATGTAAGAGAATTAGCTTAGTCTGGTTCCATATCGATTTCAGTGTTGCTCAAACGGAACCTTCAATCCTTAGTAGGGTCAAGTGCGAAACCTAAGAGAGAGTAAGAATATAGAAGTACCGCTTAAGAAAGAGTTGCCCCAACAAATTCTTCGATCCTTGGTGTGGTGGAGTAAGAAACACAGTAGGTATTTCATCAAGAGTAGGAAGTAAGTAACCAATTAATAGAAGTTTTGAACTTGACAATTGATGGTAGTTCATTTGACATCCAAGCATATTACCATGGACACATATTAATAAGCAAAGATTGGTCACCATAACTCTAAAAAGACGAAGATGAGAGCATTATAGAAGAGCATCAGGTTCTTTTTCTTTCTTTTTTCCCCCTCTTGATTGGTTGGATGGTCTCGATCACTCCCTTCACTGGTCATCTTGAAGTGAAATGGAATTTGCTCCCAATGATATTGGCTACACAAGTTATGTGGTTTAAATGGGTTAGGCTTTCATTAAAAGTTAGCGGAGAGATCAATCATTAAAGGAAGTAATCACTTTGGTGTATTCAAGTTATCCATTTTGACAGAAAGATGCCAGTTAACTAAGGACCAAAGGGATCAACATCCATCTAAATTTTCCTATCTAGTTAAAAAACAGCCAGGGTATTAGCTTAATATGTGATTGGTTAAGCTAGAATGAAGTACAATAAAGAAGAGATAATATAGAAGTTTGGCTGAAACGAGTTGAATCCACATGGTATGGTGTAGTTCACTGCAATAAGGATCTCAATGAAGGATAACAGGATGATGAAATGCAGTAGCATTTGGTATTAATTTCTAAGTAGCAACCTAATTTGACTGAGAAATTTCCAATCAATTGACCCCGAGGCTTAAAAAGTCAGTGTCAGTGGAAATTCCTGTCACTTGAGAATAAATATGTCAGAAATATCGGACATGTTAGTCTTGAAATGTTGTAGAGCTAGTACAAATATTGGAAAGATTGCATAATCTATGAAACACTAATATTTCAGAAAATTATTAAAAAAAGAAGAAGCATAAATACACCATTCTAAATTAATTATCAAAAAAAAAAAAAAACACACACACACAATTCTAAATTATCTTATCACTATAATTTAACATGTAATGAGTAACACAAAGTAAATACATAAAAGTACTCATTGAAGGTGGCAGGTATCGTTTAATTTTTTATTTATTTTACATGAAGGCTAAAAAGAGTGAACAAATAATTTAAATATGAAGATGAATTTTTTATTTTTTCAATGGAAATCTAAGAAAATGGGAAATGAGGCCATTATTAATGCATTATTTTTATGTATAAATTTAAAAATAATTAAGTGAAAATAAATCATAATGAAGTGGTTGTTTTTAACCAAAAAACTCAAAATATTGGACTTAGATTTTTTTATGTTTTTATTTTGTAAGTGAAGAAAATATTATACAGTTGGGTATTCAAATGTTATTCTTTGATCAACATTTCAATACATGTTGACCAAATCATTGCATTTATAATACCAATGTTTGGTCAATATGATATGAAATTATCAAAAGACCAGGAAATTTATTGTGGAAATGTAAGTTTCGTGTTGGTACCTACAGAAACGGAAACATTTCATAGAAATATGTCAATTTTAAAACCAAGGTTGGCCCTTCCCAGTTTACCATTACAGTTGTTTTCAAAAAACAAAAAAATAGAGGAACACAGGTCAAGATTCTAAAAATAAAAACCTGGAAGGGAAAACCAAAGTCTTAGAAAAGTCTCCTCCAGCAATCCGTAGATAACATTGGATGCAATTGAGCTGTGGATATCAAGACCATCCAAATGGAGTCTCTTTGTACAAGTTTGGGCTTCAATGGGATCAGGACATCTAAGCAATATAAACATGCATACTTGAAAAAGATGTTGTAAAGATTCTTCTTCTGTTTCTACACATACAATAGTCCTATATGAACAGACATTTTTTTCTTTCTTCCGAAGTTTCACGATTCTCATAAAGTATTCAGGTGAACTCTTTTATAGTTACAAACTTAAATCAAAAAGGTTTTAGATTCCCATAATCAGCATTAAGTGAGAAATCTTACCAACTGTCAAGTAACATGATGACTTTGGTTCTCACTGCTTTAAGTCAGTTCAAAACTTACAACCCCTACATTCAAGAAAATGGAAACGTTGTAGTTAACACCATATGAAATATTAGATGCATTTGAAACATATCAAACAGGTAAGTTCGTTCCATTTCTAGAAGAAAGAACAGCATGATCAAAGTTCCAAAATTACATTTTATGTGTGTTTTTTTGTTACACCAAAAGCTGGTAATATAGAGATTAGCTATTGGTTATGTGAAGCACTTAATCAAACAGAATTCCTCCTCCTTCCCTTAGATGTTGAATTGCAGTGTACATCTTCCGCAGAGGTCCAACAGTATTTATACCCATCTCTTTGAGATCTTCAAAGGTAAGTAGCGGCAACGCCTCCTCATCCACCTCATGCATTTCAAATATTCCAGCATACTTGCCAAACCCTAGCTCCTCCAACCATCTTCCAACACTATTTACAACACTACCATTGTTTCCTTTCTTGTCATATTCAGCACCTGATTTAGGACTCACAGAGGGACCATCATCAGAATACAAGGGGTCACTTTCTCTACAAGATTCCCCCATCCAAAACTCATCACTTTCACCATGTAGCTGCACATCCGATATGGGTTCAAACCACTCATTCTCATGGGCTTCTTTGCTTGTATCCAAAGAATGCCTAAAGCCATCCACAGTGTAAACTTCGTAACATGAATTTGATTTGGGATCAACAAATTCGTCGCCTCTGCTCCCTTCTCCATTTTCATTGCTAATTTCAGGACCAACCTTAAAATTCCAAGCCCTACTGACATACCCATTGTTGCCTATCATGCTCCGTCCCCTACGCTTCATGACTCGGCCCTTCCGTGTCACCATTCCAAAATCGAACCTAGGTTTTGAACTCACAAATTCAGAAACCAATTTTGAAGAATTTGGGTTTCTGTTCTCTCTATTGTGCAGTTCATCCGTCAAAATTCTTGGAGATACTCTGGGATCCGAAACCATGAATCCGGGTGACCTTTGCACAGAAAACCCAGAACTGGGATTAAAAGCTGTATCTCTAGAACCCACCGGCTCATGCTTTTTCCATTTTTCTTCCAAATTTTCATTAACTTTATGAGAGAAAGCTGCCGAAACGTCTCCTATCTCTCCTAACCTAACGTTTGGGCGCCTCTGCCTCTTTGAATTCATCCTAAGAACCAACATATTTCCAAAACCCTAAGAAGAAAAAAGAAACAGTTCAAAAATCAAATCTCAGAACCACTGTATGAAACATAAAACCCACAACCAATAGCAGAAAACCCACATCCAGAAAACCCTAAAATAGCCAAATACTCCAGAAATTAATGAAGAGCTTTTGGACCAAAAGCAAAAGTACCCAGATAAGAAAAAGTTATAACCTACAGATAGAGACCAAACATTTTCAGGGAGAATGGAAATGGAATTTAGATTTTATAAGAGTGACGAATGAAGAGCGCACCTTAAAAGACATTCCCACCGTTGCACTGTTTCATGACTTGAAATTTTCCCCAAATGGACAAGCAGGCGGGGGGTAGAGGTGCTTTATCACTCATATAAACCAACTGAATGAGTCACGAGATGTTGGTTTTGTCCCCTCCATAGAGAAGTACGAAAAAAAAAAGTGTGCAATAAAAACTGGAGGCCTTCTATTTTGTTGGAAGAGATAGACTTAAAACCCTAGGGATTTGGTAGGACTATTGCTGGAATAGATAGACTTAAATCTCCTAAGGATTTGGTAGGACTACCTTAGGATTAGTTAAGGTAGGACTGACTTAGGGGCAACGCATCAGTGTCAAGTCAAGTGCCAACAGGTGAAAAACATCCCCAAAACATGTAAATCACTTTTTCGGCATTGATGTGTTAGCCCTTATGTCAGTCTTATTTTAAGCTAACTTTAGGAGTCCTATCCTCACTTAAAAGGGCCACGATGATTGAGGCATGGACGGATTTGGTAAGACAACTTAGAGAATCGCTAAAGTTAGAATGACATCTGGGCTGACACATCTGTGCAGAAAAAGTGAAATACACTTTTTGGAGGGATGCTTTTCACTTTTTGGCACTGATGAGTTAGCCCTGATGTCATTCCGACTATAACCACTCTCTAAGTTGTCTTACTCAATCCATTTACAGAGATTGAAGGAGCTTATCCTTTCAAATGGTAAAAAATCAGCTCATGCCAACAAGACTCTTGTTTTATCCAGCTCAAGGCTAGTGAATATAGGTAACATAAAATTAAGGGCTATCAATCGGGTCGGGCCAAGGTCTGTCCAAATTTAGTCTGAATTGTTTTACCCGAACTCAAACTTGACCCGAATAAAACTTTGAGTCTAAAAAATTGTACTCAAACTCAGCCCATTTTAAAACAACAACGGGTTTCAAGCTAAATTTGGGTTGCCCAAATTATAATTCTTTTATTAAATTTTGGGTTAATTTTAAGCCCATAATTCCCCTAAATTCATATTATATGGATTTTTTTTTACAATTGACACTTGAACTATTTGATGATAGTAAATTTGTTAAAAAAAAAAATGGAATCAAAAAGAGTAAAAATGAAAAATATAGACTTATTATCATCATATAAACAAAATTGTTATTTACTAACTCGTTCGGGTTAGGCCAGGTTAGGCTTTGGACTGAACTAGAGCTTGCCCAAACTCGGCCTGAATAAAACTTCGGGTCTAAAAGCTGGATCCAAACTCAGTCCAGCCTGGAATTAGGTTGGCCCAGACCAATTATTTTTCGGGCTGGACATGTCGGGCTTCAGATCAACTTGACCCAATTGACAGTCTTAATAAAAATAGATAAAATGGATATTCAAAAAATTAAATTCTTAAAATACCCTCATTGTCTGCCTTTTCTCCCTAAAATTTTAATCCAATGATTCGATTTTTTGTCTACTCAAAAGCTCCTCTCTGTTTGACCCTCCGTTATTATCTTCATATAGTGGTTGGTCCCATCAAACAATGGTGCTCTTTGTAAGATTGTGATGTTCTGCAGCTTTTCTTTTTTTTTTTTTGGATCAACCCTATTCTCCAGACTTGCTATGGTCAGAGTTTTGGTTTTGTGGAGGCTCCATGAATTCCGTGTCAAGAAAATCTGGAACAGAAAATGGGTAATATTATAGACTAGGAGATTAGTATTATACAAAAAGTTACATAACTATTTTTTTTTTTTTTTTTTTTTTGGTGATAAAATATACGCCATCAACTAGTTTCTTGCTCCATCAAGTAAAAATGGGTATTATTACAAAGGGGGTTTTACGCCCCGAAAACGAATATCGATACATAACAGTTGAACGATTCCACTCTCAATGTTTACCTCTTAAATTCTATTACAAAGTGGCCCTCTGACAGCCCCTCGTCAATCCATAATAGGAATAGTAAAAAGAAAATAGAATCACCGCACTAACATCCATCAAACGAATACTAAAAATATCCATTGTTGTTATATGAACTCATAGCATTTTAAGACAAGGCTCTATCTAGTAGTGATTCACTAAATCTCCATATGATCTTAATGGACAAGAGAAAATCACTGGTGCATCTCTCTCAATGTGTCGTTCTCTGCAAGATGTCAAGGAATGGATGAGCTTTGAAGCTCAGCAAGTAAACGCACTCTTTAGTAGTTTATAAGATGAAAAAAGTATTGATATAACAACAATAATCAATAAACACAATTCACGGTTCATGCATATATCAATATAACACAACCAAGACATATAATTAATTATCATATGAACGAATATGATGTATCTCAATATGCCACTCTATCAAGGGTCCATCTCAAAAGGATGTTTCTTAAATGTCAAACATCATAAACATAGCATAGACTTATTCATACTTAGTTTATCTCAACCATATGATAGAAACATGTAATATTATAATTATACATCATAGCATACATGAATTCATCAATAATGAACAAAAAAAATATCAATCATGCATTAACAATACAATATAAGTCATGTCATGAAGCAAGTGTGTACATAACACATACAACTATATGACAAATAAGATGGTATCTAACCAATGTACACACTGCGCACAACTCCATATGAGTCATCATCACATCAAAAGTGCACTCATCGTCATAAGGTATATTACTAAGCACATAATCACTATTCCCAACAAAGCCTATCATCAACCACAATCAAATAATCCTATATACAAGGTATATCACTAATAGAATGTCTTAGTAGATCACAAATCGTGTGTTAAGCAATACAAATATATACCAAAGCACATAGAAAATATTGTATAAGTGTATATAATGCATCTCAATATGCAATTTTTCTATGTATTGATGGGTCAGCTCACAATAAAATCTCTTCAATGCAGGATGATAATTGCTTAAAATTGCATGATTATCATAATTAAAATAAGTATTATCGCATTTATGTTATGTATATTTATGTTAAATTATGTATTTTCTCTTGTAGTAACTTAAGAAAAATCCAATTGAACTTTGAAGCCCATCTACCAATAGAGATAATGTCAAAAGATGATGGAGATCAACACCAACCGATTTAATCAAATGAAGATCAAGCATCCAAGTGAATTCAAGGGTCTAAATTGATAGAGAAGGATGATTAGACAATGGACTTGCTCACTTATGATGCAACAAGTCAAAAATGTGTGGGGCCTAATGGCAAAATATCTTCACTTCATGCCTAATTTGAAAAAATTGTTAGAAAATGAGGTTTTGAGTCATACTTTAAATTGTATTTCAGTCATAAATTTTGACTCAAAATTCGGATAAAGCAAAGTCGATGGATGGAAAGAAAATTCAATTTTCTACAAATTTTTATTTTATGATTTTTTTTTCTATTTTGGATGATTTTAGGGTTAAAAATAGAAAACAAAGTCGAAAAAATTAGGAATGACGAAATTGCTAAAAATTTGGAAATCTTTTGGCCTCTTTCACTATTCCTCTATAAAAGAGGTGTACCTATGCACGAATTTATCACTTCTTCTCCTCTCTTCTCTTATTAATTTTTAGGGTTTTCGCATTTTTCTTTCATAGCTTATATTGTAAAGATGTTTGGCTAAAGGCTTGGCTAAGGTTAGAGAGGAAACTTGGTACTTTATAATGTAATTTTGGGTGGACAAGTAAGTTTTAATGCAATTTTTGTTTTAGTTGTATATTTTAAGTCTATTATTTTTTCTTCAATCTTACAAGTCTATACATTTTTTTATTCAATGTAATTTTCAAATACATTGAATGCTTAGAAAATCCCTATGACTTGTGAACAAGTGCGTAACCGTTTTGCATTTAACTATGTAATTACCTTTTTATATAAACATTTTTTAAGTTTAACGTTGTGATATTCTAGTTAGATAGAATCATCATTCAATTCTAACCGTGATAAATTGATCCAAAATACATCATAAAGTACTGAAGGGACCATCGAAACCTTAGTGCTTTTTTATTATTTATTTTATAACATTTAATTATGCTCTATACTACGGTGTGAAAAACCATTGATCTCTTTTATTTCTTATCTTTTTTCTCTCATCTATAATCTTTGTTTTTGTTTCACAAGTTAATCTCTATGGATTCGATCTTGTAATGTATTACAAAACTTGTATACTTACAAGTAAAGCTATCATGGATTTTTGGTTCATTAAGTTGGATCATTAATCCAAGCATGACAAAAGATATCAAAGACATATCATAGACCCATCTATACTTAGGTCATCTCAATAGTTATTCATGAATATGTAATGAAATAACTGTAAATAAACCATGTCATATTATAAATGTACAATGCAATCATCTGGCACACTCTAGTACATTTGATAAGTGTCACTGTGGAAGGAAAGCTCACAACTCTATGTCATATGTCTCTAGCATCTTAATATGCTTTGGCAGCTCTGCACATAATCATCTCAATGTGTTTCGCATCTTTATATGCCTCAATAGCTCATGGCAGCTCTGCATAATCATCTCAATGTGTTTCGCATCTTTATATGCCTCGATAGCTCATAACATATCTAGATCTTGTTGGGTGATCTTCTTCATATAAGAAGTCACTTGGGCAGCTCCAGATTGATTTGCTTTGGGGGGGTCCTTTTGCATCTCAATATGCAATGATAGGCTCTCAATAACTCCTATGAACCCCGTAAAGTAGTCTAGCCATATAGGCAGCTACAGATCTCCAATAACTGAGGGTTTCTTCTAATCTTAATATGCACGAGTCTTCACTAACACATTAATATCAAAGTCTCAGTACATTGGATCTTCCTTGATAACAGGAGTGTAGACACAAATTTCGTGCGTAAATCCGCAACACAAAATAAATGTAACAAATTCAATAAATGAATATTTTTTATAAAGAATGGGTACAATCTCTTTGATTTTTACACTCTTTTACAAAAGAGTAAAACCTCTGATTCTTTGTCGACGGAATCCAAGGGCCTAACGGCGTGTTTCTTGAATTCAAGTGTTGATGATGCTTGACTGTAGGAGAATCGCTTCTCTTCGTGGCGTCGCGCTTGATCCGAAAAGGAGAGAAACACCGTGAATCTCACTTTCAGAGCCGGATTTGTGGCGTAGGTCTGAGATGCAAGAAATCTTCTTTTCTCTAGCAATGAACTATTATTGATGGAGAGATTAGAAAGTATGCCTTGAGTCTTCAAACCTTTGAAGAGCTCTAGAGATGCTTTGGGAGTCTTCTTTTCTCTAGAGCCTCAAGTCTTTAGCCAAAGGTTCATTCTTTATGTAGGAGGGGGTATTTATAGACTTAGGGTTAGAATCTTGTCAAACCCTTGATTGAGTGTTGATTGGATGCTCTTATCCTTTTTAGTTTAAAAGAGTGATTACACATTCCTTGTTTAGAGAGAAGTGCGATTTATGAAATTATTTGTATTCCATGAGCGACATAACCTTCTTTATTTACCCAAGTGAATCTAGATTTAATTTGATTCAAATCTCTCTCATGTGGGTCCCATGCAAACTGGGTTTTTAGGTCAACTAATGGGTTAAGACAAGTGGACTTGAGAGTCTTATAGGTTATTATTTAAAACCTGAATCAAGTCTAATGGATTTGTTCATGTATTTGAGCCTAATTTATGAGTTTAAAGCCCATACATGACTTTTTGACCTTTTTGAATAAATTTGAGAGGATGTAAAGCCTTTATTTGCAATTTGTACAAGTTTTAGGTGTCTACACCAGAACATGACGTGATGCATGGAAGAAACTTTTTGAGGTAGAAATGGAGGCACTTTGAATGGGTTTGTCTTAGCGAAGCGCCTACAAGCCCGGGAGGCTATCTTAGAGTCTGACTCTCTTGCCCCTGTACATACCATGAACTCCACTACAGAAAATTGTCCATGGTGTCTGCACTACTTTTTAGCTGAAGGAAATTATCTCATGCATCTATGTGACAAGGTAAATATTTGTCATGTACACAAGTCTTCAAATGAGCAAGCCCATGGGCTGGCTCAAGCTTGTATTCATTCTTATGGTCAACAGTTGGGCTGTGCCAGATGGATTTTTCCTGTTGGTTCTTTTGGTTCTTTACAATGAGATGGATATTTATGTAAAAAAAGAAGTCAATATTTTATTTTATTTGTAATCTCGTATCAAGCAATGAAGTGAAGTATAGTGAATCAAAGATTGCTTTATTATATTACACAATCTAAGGTGGGTTTTTCAGCCTATTCCAAACAATCTCATGTGTTTGTTTAGAAGTAATTGGTCAAAATAGGAAAAGATAAGAAAACGATCATGGGAAATGGTAGCAATGTAAAGTATCATCATTTTCATGGCTTCAAAAGTTAGTTGATTTCATTTAGGATTTGAATCGGTTAGGACTAGTCCGATTTATGCCTTTAATTCGGGATCTGCAACGGAAAGGCCAATCCGGGTGTGAATCGGCTTGAATTTTATAGAAATTTTTTATTTTTTTTCAACACATTATTTATTTATTATTATTTTTTTTTACGGATCGACTGATCCAAATTGGAATCGGCTTTGATCAACTGATTTGGATCAGAATTGGCCCAGACTAATTCCAACTCCGATCCCAACTTTTTAAACCATGTTCTTTTTTATTTTATTTCCCCACACTATCCTACTACTTTGACAATAATAGAATTTCATCTTTATTTGAGGATTTTAGCAAATGGTGAAAAAAGTTTCTTCCACAAATTGGTTTGCTGAGTGGATTTTTTTTTTTTTTTTTTTGTGTGTGTGTTTTAATGTATATCAAACAAGTAAATTTGTGAGAAAAGACGAGAGAATCATATACTTTCTTAGGAAAGACACATCCTAAAGGCAAATGATTCATGCCATGTTTTGAATATCACTGGATTCCTATCCAAGGGTTTGACGGCCCCATAGCATGTAAACTTTTGTGTATAAAATCATAGCTTGTTTACTGCTGGGTAGGTGTGAACATCTTGTTTCAAAAGAACATCTAATTAATCTTCTAACACAAAATTTGAACACGTCATGCATAGAGTGGATTAGGATCTAAAACAAGAGACTATGGCAACCAAGACTCCACATCATCAAATTATTTTTGCCATACCTTGTCGGCGCGTAGATTGTAGAACAGACAGAACTGGGACCAAGTCAGGCCACTTGTTGTACTTGCTACCAATGCATGTTTTTCTTTATGACGAATAGGAAAGAGTTTGCAAGATAGCTTCAGTAGTCAAAGGATTCGACAGGGTTGGTATCTCACATGGCAGCTTAGTTTGAGAACTTGGCATGGTTCAATGTATTAAGAGACCTTTACGTAGCACTTCAATATTTGAATAATTTAAAACTTCAACGGCCGGTATTGCTACTGGGATATTGCATTATATTGTAAGGATTGCTCATCTCATGAATAAATTGCATGTCCCTTCACATCTTGTTTTAAAAATAGCTGGTTATCTTGAATACTCGTCTGAGTTTATAGATAATTCAGTGTCAATACTTGGATGACTAGCAACCTGATCACCTATGTTAGAAG
>JAOXJP010206772.1:0-11960 GCA_025762735.1 Platanus orientalis
TTGGTATTGTATTACATTTTACTTATGATTGAGCAAACCGCGGTTAAATCATATAAACCAATGGTTGAACCCGATTGAACCTGAACTGCCCACCTTACCGGTTTGATGATCGATCCAGTTCTCAAAACTATGGTTTTAACCACTCAACTCTCCAATCGATAGACTCTTATTGTAGAAGTTCTATTTGGACTGTGATTGAGTTCCAACCATATATCTTGTGTGATTCCTTTTCCATGTTCAATTCATTGTCCCTGATTGAGTAATGAAAGTTTCAAGCTCAAGTCATATATTACTTTGTTGTTCATGATTAAGGAATGAACTTCATTAAATATCCCGACCTTAATGGGCAAAAATACTTAAAATATGCATCTCTATTGGGTACAAATTGACTCTAAACTGCATTGTATCCGAGAGTTAGCTTAACTAGTTTCCCTTGCACTATGATAGAAGGCCTCTACTACCTTCAAAAAATGCAATAACGATATCTTCTAGTTCTCAAGACCGCTATTAACTCTTGAATAAGTAAACTTATACGCAAACAAGATGCCAAGTTCGTTGTTGCAAGAATTTCACAGATGTATTCAATCGTTGACTTTATGTTTTATGTTATTGATTACCATAGATACATGAAGGCATCCACGGATGAAATTTGGAGTTTGCCTCTACAGATGATTTGGAGACATACTCCACGGATGAACCAAGTCCATGAATGATTTAATCCATAGGTGAATCTTCATTCACTAGAAGATGTTGCCCATGGACAAAATGACTTTGTTCACAGATGAACCACTTTGAGCATACTTGGGTGTCTCAAGTAAACACATTCCCAAAGACCCATTCCTACAGACAAATCTGGATTACATGGATGAATGGCTAAAAGGTTGAAAAGTCCATGTAACAATTAATAAGAATGATATATATGCCTATAAATAGACCTATACATGCAAACATATATAATACACACTGATAGATTATTTTGTTGCCATTCTCAATTATCAACAGAGTTTGTTTAGTTGGCAAATAGTAAACAACTTATTTATTGTATTCCTTATACCCAAAATACATCGTATCCCGATCTATTGACGATGCCAACCAAGGGACTTGAAACCTGACATGCTCATTGAAAAAAGATAAGAACTAAGGCAGTTGGAATACCAAGTGAACTTTCCGCGGCTTCCTATTTTTGTGGTTAGAAATCCTTAGTAATTCGATCAAAAAACTTTAAAACAAAATAATTGAAAATTTCAAAAAGAAAGACATACTTTTAAAGCGCTTTTATTTTCATCAAAAAAGCAAAAACAAAAACAAAAAAACCGCTTTTGTGAACCAAATATACATTGACATGTTCCTCTCGATGATCTCAGTTACACCCTAGGGAATACCATCAGAACATTTTGTTTCCCTCCTAGGTAAACCGGGGTTTCCTCGTATATGAACAAATGAAAGAAACACCAAGAAGCCTTTCCGGAAACTATAAAAATATAGCATTCTCAAAAGCCGAAGTACATGATTTTCCCATCGGCTTCTTAGACCCAGGTGATCGATCCTTGCAATCTTCTCCCATAGACCAACCAAGTCCCAACTCAAGATCAAGGGTACTGCTTCTTCCCACTTTTGTAACGATGGCAATATCTTCCACATCTAATGGAAACAGTTCTAAACAGGGTCTGATCATACCATTATTCTCCTCCTTACTAGCATCTAAGGATTCAGCCCATGGTACTCCATGGTGTGAAAAAATTGCATCACAAGCTTCAATCCTCACATCCTTTTCTCCATGTAAATGTTGCTTTTCGAGGTTCAGTTCATCATTGACTGATTTCTCAGTATTGTCACGACAAAAAATGTCGGAAAAGCAAAACATAGATTTCTGATGAAAAGGAGAATATGTCGAGTCAGACCCATTGCTAGTATTAATGCTTAAAGGACTACGCGGACTCCACCGAATCCAATTCTTACTGGGGTCTCTCCCCTCTTGGCTGCCTAGATCATCTGGCAACACTGAGGGCATGGCATACTCAGTGCTGCTATTTTGAATGTGAAGATGGTCAGCTGGTTTATCGGTAAGTGAAACTGGATTTCCTTTAAATACTCCCCACAAATAATACCTCCCATAAAATCCTGCGAACCAACAAGTTCAGAAAATAGTTAAACTGGACAGAAGTGAAAATATAAAACTGTTTTCAGGTCCCAATACAAAAATAAGGAAAACTTTTGGCTAGTGAAGGTTTTTGTGCTTACTCCAGTATTGTTGTGGCAATTGAAGAGAAGAGAAGATCAGGAGCTCAGTGTTCCCAATCACAGCCTTCAATGCTAAGTCTCCATCAATTATGTCGTGCAGAAGCCCATCGAAAATTGTTCTGTCACTGCAACAATTTAATCACTATAATGTTTTATGTGCAAACAAGGCATATCATGGAAACTAGGACAAAGATGATAAAAGGATGGTAAAAGAAAATTAGACAATACCATTCGCTTCCTGGAAAGAAATAAAGACCAATATTGTCATCAGTGGGTGGTGACCTAGAAAAACTCTTGGGCCAGGCATCAGGCCTCGGCAGCATTTTCACACTAAGCAACAGTGGCAGTGCATTTGCCCCCTCAAATACTTTTAAGCATGCTTTGTTTGACAAATGGGCCACAAGGCCTGCAACCGTACCATACTTTTCACCACAGATGTTTAAGCATCCCCTATCAGGAAAAATCCAGTAAAGGTTTGGAATCAGTATCAAATATGCAAACATCGAAATAAAACAGAAAAGAGAGTCCTACCTCCAGATGGGATCAATGATTGGTCGTGCATGGACATAGCACTGATATTCTGTAGATGGTTGATGGCTTGAAATGTTGGAAGGAGCATCATGGATATCTGGAGCTACTTGGGAGGTTCCAAGTTTAATAGATTCAGCCTCTTCATCAGAGCTTCCCCCATCTTCCAGAATCGACTTCCTTCTCTGTTTTTTAGACCTCTGACCTCCTTCACTACTCCCATCACAAGAATGCAAACTCACGTTTTCCTTGATTCCCTTGTGTGGAAACCGATTATTTGTTACCTCAGCAGGTTCACGAATATCTGGAGCTACTTGGGAGGTTCCAAATTTAACATATTCAGCCTCTTCATCAGAGTTACCCTCATCTTCCAGGAACAACTTCCTTCTCTGCTTTTTAGATCTCGGACCTCCATCACTGTTCCCATTACAAAAGTGTAAACTCTTGTTTTCCTCATCTGAAAGACGATCAATTACTACCTGAGCAGGTTCAGGCAAATCTTCATTTTTATCTGAGTCTTCCTTCTGTAGAATAGAAGTAATCTCACGATTCCGCAACTCTGCCGTGACTCCTGAAACATTGATCTTGTACTTCTGCCTCTTCCTCAGAAGTTCACTTTTCCTGTACGGCCGCAAATTATGCTTGTTGAGAGAACATTGTTTAGCAACCCTTGGTACACATTGTTCACATGACCACGTAACCTCAAGGACATCACGTTCTGGCATTTTGTCTAAGCAATAGCTGAAGAAAAAGAAAAAGAGAGATAAAATCATATAAGTTAATATTAAGAAGTACATTAACCAACTCTCCTAAACCCCTAAGGTGCTAGGAGAGATATGAGTTAATATACTTACTATATTTCAACACTCCCCCTCAGGAGGGACACTCCTGGACAATGAATGTGGCGAGACCTAACCTTGCTCTGACACCATGTTAAGAAGTAAATTAACTAACTCTCCTAAAACCCTAAGGTGTAAGGAGAGGTATGAGTTATTATGCTTATCATATTTCAATAGTTAATACAATTCAATACACAATTCTAAACACGTTATTGCCTTTTTGTGATAAGCACAGTTTAGGTACCGTTCATGCACCTTTGATATGGGTTACTTTGCATTCATATAAAAGGATATCAAAATTATACCACCTTGCTTTTGTGTATCAAACTTTATTGAGGAAAAAAAATGTGAAGTACCCTAGTGCACAGAAGCATATCAATCAGACAAGTTTTGGTATCTTGTAATTTTTGCATTGCATTGTGGAGCATCACTTCAATATAAAGAGCAATGGTAAGAAAAAAAAAAGGGATATATTATGAAAGATATAAATTTAAAAAATAAACCATTAAATCACTTGTCGCAGGTAATTTCCACCAAGCATACTGTTCTCCAAAAGTTTGACTGCTAACATCCATCATTTTACTGATTTCATAAAAAAATATACAAAATTCATATAATCATATAATACAAAATTCATCTGGCCGTATCAGAGACCTTATCATGTTCATGTGTCAAACACATACTGAGATTTCTATTTCTTAAAATTTTGATTTACCATATTCATATAATCTATCATGTAAACCAGCTTATTGCAACTACTTTTCTTTTTATATTGCACACTTATGAGCTAAATTGATAGTAAGATTTTGTATGATAGATCTGGGTTCAAAATTCGTCTTCAACTCCTAAATAACCACTAACCTACTTGCTAATCTCCCCCTCCCCCCCCCCCCAAAAAAAAAGCCTTATAATATATGAAACAAACATCAAACTTGTCTTCAACTGCCAAATAACCACTAACCCACTTGGCGGAGTAGGGATTTCCCAAACCATTTTGGTAAGAAACAAGACATCTTTTAGAGGAGCCAATGGGATTAGGGCCAGAAAGAAGGATTTAGCTGAAAATGTACCATTTGGGGCTAAAGACAAAACTGGGATGTCATATCCTCAGGGGTGATGAAGACATCTTGCAAATAGGAACTGAATGAGGCCATGCCCCCTATCTCCACCTCGCTAAGGTTCCCCTTCAAAATTGTAAGTCCCAAACAATACTGGCTTGCACAAACTCGCACTTTCGGAGATTGACTTGCCTTTCTTCAGTGATACCGAGAATATACAAGAAATTCTTATTGACAGCAGAATCTCACCACCATAAATCCTCCCAAAATCAGATCCTATCACCCTTACCTAGCTTATACATAATGAATTATGAGAATATAGAAAAACCCTACTAATGCGCCTCCATGGACATGCCAAGGTAACATGACTCATACTGCTTGGGTCCCAACCAATGCGATGAATTCCATATTTAGACTTAATGACTGAATGCCAAAGACTAAGGGGTTCTTTGGGGAAACTCAATAGCCACTTGGCTAACAATGAGACATTCAACCCTTAAACATGCACTAAACACCATTATCGAAGGCTGTTTGCTACACAACCCGCCTAGCAAAGCCATCAGAAAGGGTCCACTGACTCCAACCCTTATACACTTTCTGGCTTCTTTTATTAGAGAGAACAGAGCTGTAAACAGACAGACAGATGTTCTACTCTGGCCTTCCAGAGGTTACCATATTTTGGTCTGCACACTGTCGCCCAATTTAATAGGTGGTCCTTTTTCAACTCACTTGGCTCCAAAAGCAAACCCCTCTGAATTTTCTTCAATACTTTAGGATCTTACTTGGGGGTTTCAACATGGAGTGGTAATTCACAGAAACTGGAAAAGGTGGGTTTGACAAAGGTAAGCTATCATTCAAAAAGTGTCAAGGTAAGATTACCACCAAAGAATATGTAGTTTCTCTTTCATGAGCTCATTCACATGGAGAATTTCTCCACCACCGAATCCTAAAAGTCTAGCACTCTTATACTCCAACTAAAAGGAAGCCCAAGTCACTTAAAGGGCCAGACCTCAATCTCAACCCAGAATATGGGTATAGTTTGTAATTTCTGCAACATTACTCCAGCAATTCAGTCTTTCTCAAAACATTTAAGTATATTCATAAAATAAAAAAATAAAAAACACACGGTTTAAGGATGCTCCAAACATTCCTAATGAACAACTCCTGTGCTAAAAAATGTAGGTGAAATACCATCATCCCCTCCATCCCAACCATTAACTTTTTTTCTTAAATTCAGCTGTTAGGATTTTTAAATAGCCTTCCACCACGATGATAAAAAGGAAGGGGAGAATAAGGAGTCTCTAGTCTATTTACCTAATGCCATTCTTAGCATGAAAGAAACCTTTAGGGGACCCGTTAATAATGACTTAAAAGTGAACTGATGATAGGCATCCATCTAATATTTCCCCCATATATTACCACAACCCTTCTGCCTCATGGCATTGTAAGTAGTTAACCTGTGATTGACCTTTATATTGTCCACCTCCATCTCGCATGAGAAATCAAAGTCGAGGAACTTCCAAGTCATGAGATCCCATTTCAAGATCAATCTTACACATATTGCCTACTATACCCAACATCCTCATTTCTTTTCTGCACTCATTTACAATCATCATTTCATTCAGGGTCTATCCATTTCTCACAAATGCCCCTTCCATTGGAGAGACAATGTCATTCATCACATTCATCACATCTCTAATCTTTTTAGAATGAACTTTGGCAACCTTCTTGCAGATGCTTCCAATAAAGCAGATTGGTCTCAGATCCTTAGGTTGCACAACACCTTCCTTCCTAGGGAAGAGAGCAAAGAAAGTGATGTTCATACTCTTCCCACAATGCCTCGTATAACACCTAAAACGCAGGGCTTAATAAATCCCAACATTCTTGGAAAAAAAACATCGCGAAACCATCTAGGCCAGAGGCCTTGCTGCCGTCCAACTATGTGATAGCCGTTCTACTTTCCAAAACTTCAATTCTTCTCTCCAACCAAGCTTCTCTACCTTCCAGCAGCACACCCATTCCAAAGCCCTTCACCTGCATAGAAGGATTGCAGTGGGAGTTATAAAGTTTCTCAAAGTGACTGATCAAGATATGCTGAATTTCCATTAAATCTTCAATTCTTATGCCATCCAAAATTCTTCCTCCTCCAAAAGCTTTCTTTCTGATGGAAGAACTTTGTGTTATCTTCAAACTCCTCTCCACCCTTGCCCCTTCCCTTTCCCCAAGAGTTCTGTTTTCTTCAGTTTTATCAAAAGGTGTTGCTGCTTGCCAACCCATTTTGTGTTATGGCCATGATAAAATCTGAAATTGGTCCTACAGTAATCCTTAAGATCCATATTGAGAGTTTGCTGTTCTACCTCTGCCTCAATGCCATTGACTGGCTACCACCTATCAATGCCACCTGTTAATAGGTTTGATGGGGTGTGTTTAGGTCTTCATAGTTATTTTATAATGGGTGCCTTAAATCGTGGATAATTTTTCCCTTTTGGTTATCCATGGGACTTGAGCAGAACCTGACACTCATCTTCCTTTGGACACATGTCTATTTCTCTACTAATTCATCATCTTCCTCCGCAAGTGCTAAGGAAGAGCCATGGAAGAGAGGTCATGAGCAACTTGCCACTGGTATCAAAGAACCGAAGGACGATGATCCAAATATGAATAGACTTCCCTTCTACACAAACTGAAAGAGCACAGGGAATGGTCAAGAGGTGACAACCCCGTATTGACAAGCTCATCAGGAGATAGTTTCCAAGGCCATCATCTTGAAACTGCTACAAAGGTCACAAGCAAATTTCAAAAATTTTCCTTTCCACATGGAAAGCAAATCTGATTAGGCAAATCCACATTCCATCATCGTCTCATACCAATGACAAGGTGTTGATGTCTGGGGACCAACATGAGAATGAGAAAAATCCTCGATAGCAACAAACTATCTCTGTACCGATGATATCAACTCACCCTAAAATAGCGCACCTTAAGAAGATGGCCTGCTTATCTGAAACTTTTTAACAATAAGGGCGAAGCTTAAGCCAAGGGCACTTTATGAGTTTTTTTCTCCAACAAGCACCCAGTCTGGGATGCTGTTAGTAACAATGGGTGCACTGCTAAATCCCAAACTGGTTGTTGTATCTACCATTCATGTTTTCTCACATTTGCAAAAGAGCTCTCAACAAGCCAGAATTTCTTCTTCACAAATGCTTCACCGATTTCATGGAGCAAGCTACTTTGAGAAACTACAATAGCTATGTGAGTTGATCTTACATCCAAGATGAGGAAAACTTTGTCAACCTCATGAAATTTCTTGGCAGGATGGCCACCACTAATCAATAAGGTTATGGAAAAAAATTTAGCTAAAGTGGCAAGTCATCTACCATTGAGGCGCCTGTTCTGGCTGTTCGGTAGATTATGTAAGAGAAGAAAGTGGTTTGAGTAGTGGAAGAGAGGGAAAAATGATTAAAGGATGACAATGGAAAGTGGAGTAGATAAGGAAAATGGTAGGTGTAGTAAGGGGTATTCTTTTAAAGGGGTGGTAATCTTTTAACGGTGATGAACAGGTGTCGAGATCTACCATGGTTGTCAAAGCTCAGCAGATCAAACAGAAACTCCACAAACTATGTTCTGTCCGTCATCTTCATTCTTGCTTATAGATGAGTTTGCTTCAAGATCCATGACCTCACAGAAGTGGTATATGGGAAATAATCTCATTGAGGGCAATTGTTAACAAATTGCTTCAAGAGATAAACCATTGATAGAGTACTTTGAAGCAGTTCATTTAGATATTGGGCTTAACAAATGTTGAGTCAAGAGGCCAAGACTATTAAAGCATGGGGTGAACAAAATTAATTCTTTATCCCTTGAGCTTTATTTCTTTACCACTTAAGTTAAAAATGAAAAAGATATAATATTTTTAATCAATCAGCTTTAGCTAATTTATACTACTTAACTTAATGCTTATGCTATATATATATAGATATATATTGCATTGAAACAGACAGGATAGAGAAGAGTGATCCCCAAAATATACAAGAAGATAGCTAAACTATAGCTATACAAATGTACAAAAATTCAAAATCCAACCCCATAACAAATACAGAGGAATAAAACAAATTATATCACTCCTAATAATACCATCCCATCCTTCTGTCGATTCTCTGAGCCTTACATTTTGGAATTCCTTGCTGTTTACACCCCAAAAACAACATCTCCCCTTTGTTTTCTAGTATACCCCAGATGCTGGTTCCAAAAAATTCTGGAATTTTCTACTATTCCTTTCAAGCAAAACAGACCAGCACACTACAGCTGGAAATAAACCACCATACAGACCATGCTCATGAGGCTTACACCTCATATGCCTTAATGTTTATAACTCACATTTTTGGCAGGTGGAAAACCTTGCATCACACCTTTAGCATCTGAAATCACTGCTTTGGATTGATCTGATCAGAAGTCTGGTTTTATCTTGTCAATCTCCACATCTGAGGCTTGCTGACCTTCCCCTTGAATCCTAGCTAAGTTACCAATAGTCTATTAGAGAATGAGAGAGAGAGAGAGAGAGAGAGAGAGAGTACTATATCACATATATGTTTATTCTCTGAAAGAACTTGGACTAGGCGAGATAAAATATGACTTTATAACTCCATCAATTCCGTGCTAAACCTGTGTCATTTACCTTATAGTTGTGGCTCTACATATAATTTTACTATACTATCCTTAAAAGAATAGAATCTTTATATCTATTCTAAGAATATTAATCATAATTCCTTCAGCTATCCCTTGATTCACCACATACTCAAGTCTCATAACTCCCTACATAATCATATTTTATGTTTATCGAATAAAATAATATTTTTTCTTATTCAACCAAAACTTTTATGAATACGTGATAACAGAATAGGTTCTATTTTTTCCATTTAGACATTTTGTAACATATTAGCTTTTTTAATATTATATTAGGCTTTATGATGCTTTGTACTTCTGCTAAAACAAATCAAGGCTTCAATTACTAATCTTGTGAAATTGTGATACCATGTTAGGTTCTGCTTCTGTTACTTAGACGTTTTATGACATATTAGCTTTCTCTTAGTTTATATTAGGCTTTTCTGAGCTATTCTTTTGCTAAAACAAAAGAAGAGTTCAGCAGAACTTTTATGGATTTGTGATAACATGTTGGTTCTGTTTTTGTAATTTATAGGTTCATTGACATACCAGTTTTATCTACTGTTATATTAGGTTTTTCTGATGTTTTAATCTTTTGCTAAAACAAATGATGGGGCCTGCAGTACAACATACCGATGCTCGGCGGAAAGATGACACTGGGAGCAGTAGATTAGATACTCGGAGTAGCCTGTGACACCACATTTCTGACAAACATTCGCCTGCAGTGACATGCTGAAACAGTTAAAACTCCATGTTTGCACCATATGCATTCAGTATGGATTCTTTTATTTTAAAAAAAAAAAAAAAAAAAACAGCAATTCATTAGACCTACACAGAATTATCAATTGTGGCACAAAGACTGCCCATGTGAATAGAATATGAAGATATAAGATCAACATTAATTCAAACTTTTTTGCGCTAAAATCCAGATTCTTCAATGTCAAGAGTAATATGGAAGAATTTTAATAACAAGGAAAATGCAAAACTGATCTGTTTCACAACTATTCTGTATGCATCAGTATTTGTGCATTCAAAGAAACCTAACCTTATGTCCTTGGTATACTGTTTTAACTAACTGCAATACCACCAGTACAGTGGTGTTTCCCTACCACCACCTCTTTAGCAATAACCATATCAAAAATATTACATTCCTCAACATGATTGTTAGGATATCCCACTCCTACTCAAGTAATTACTCCTTTTAAGTAAATTAAATAAGTCAAATAAAGATTAAAAATAAAATCCTAGTTCAACCTAACAACAACAACAACAACAAACTGCCTTATCCCAACTACTTGGAGTCGGCTACACAAGTCCTAATTCAACCTAAACTACAAAAATAACAAAGACTTAACTAACTATTAGAGGACCACCCAATAAGCATTGCAGACCCACTAGATCTTTTAAAGGACCGTGGAGAAAGCAAATCTAAATCAGCCCCAACTTTTAAGTCTGACAAAAGACAAGAAGCATGGAGACAGCAAGTCTAAATCAGCCCCAACTTCAAGTCTGACAACAAACATTAAGATTGCCCCTTAAACTTCCACTGGTAACCTCCTCACTTCTAAATCTACACTTCCTCATTTTATCGTAAAATGAATGTTAAAAAAATAAATAATAAATAAACAGATCCCACTTTCCATCACGAGCAACTTCAACAACATTCTTTCAACCATATTAAACAGAATCAGTCATTAATCTATGACCTAAATAGAACAACATCGCAGGAATTCAAGTCACCCACACAACATAAGAACCCACCCTAAAAAGTACTAATCTACTCCAATGAAAACCATCTTGCAGATCTCCTCACTATGAATAGTAAGCTTCTTCCAAGTTCAAATGTATCAACCAATGCCATTGAAATCAAGTTGACTAATTTCCCAAAGTCAACAATGATGTATGGGAAGCAAAAGGTGTAAGGGCATTTGTAGCATTTCTCATGTATAGGGGTATTTTGTAAATACATAGTAAATCTCAAGTATTTTTGTATTTCCAATGAGTATAAAGAACATTGAGTGTGTGAGAAAGGGACACGCTCTCCATAATACTTTCTCTCTCCCAAGATATACATAAATCAAACCATAATTACCAGAGCAAGAAATGAAAGCGGGAAGCAATGCGAAAGCGAGAAGCGGGAAGTGAGGCTTGCTAAATCATTGGGAATCGAAAAGCAAGAATCGATTAAGAAGCAATTGTGGAAACGAACAAGAAGCGATTGAGGGAGCGATCAAGAAGCAATTAGGAAGTGCTTATGAAGTGATTGTGGAATGAGTGATATAACAATTACAATGAATAAATACTACAGTACAATAAATTGAATAACGTTGACATGGTAATAAATAAACCAAAATTATAGCTATTATAATATGCAAGTAACAAAGAATCATGACAAAGATATGTAACTAATTACGAACAAAAATATCAACAAAAATATCTAAGAATCACTATTATTTTATTGTATGCTTGAGCCATATATGCATTAGAACTGTAGCAATATCACATAGGCCTTAGCTTTATATTAATTTTTACAATATATTACTTGCATACCCATTTGGGTTTTGGTTAGGGGTTTTACTGAATTGCTAAAATAAAGAAATTTGTTTGAATTTGGTTAGTTAATTACTGAAAATAA